>JAQQPU010000299.1:44133-123282 GCA_029168905.1 Artemia sp. Kazakhstan ARC1039
AAAAAACATTACAGAAATATTCCAAGTAATACGTTACAACGATACAATTCCAAAATGCATTTTGGAATGGTTGAAATGTATGAGTTAGAATGTTTTTGTAGTGTTGTATCGTGGTTTATCATGTCAGTGTTACAATTTGTTGATTTTTCAAATTGTATTTTGGAATATCAACAGATTGTAACACTGACAATATGATAAACCACAATACAACATTACAAAAATTTTCAAAGTCATACTTTTCAACGAAAACATTCCAAAATGCACTATAAAACATCAACAGAATGTAACACTGATAAGATTAGCCACGATAAAACATTACAGAAATATTCCAAGTCATACGTTTCAACGATAAAATTCCAAAATGCACTTTGAAACATCAACAGAATGTAAAACTTGCAGATAAACCCTACTACTTGTTAAACGTTCAAGCCGTATCCAGGCTCATCGTAGCGCCCAGCAGATGAAAACATGTCTCCTTCCATAGGTTTTGCATGAGGGTGGAAGGTTCCACAATTTTCAGCCACTGGCGATCCCAACGACGGCCGTATTTTTGGAATCCTCCAATTGGCTTCAGATCAGACTTAACTGTTGCTAGCCACATCTTCTTTTGGCCTCCTGCTCTCTTCTTCCATGCCGGTAGAGGTAGACATTATAGGCATTTTTTGCTTCTATTGTCTTCAGGTCTGCTTATTGTGTGGCCAAACCATCTCAGTCCCCTCTGCTTAACAATGTTGAAAACAAGTGGGCGATTCCCACATCTTCTCCTGACTTCTTCATTCGAGATTCTATCTGAGAGACGGATCCCCAGGATATAGCACAGGCATTTGTAGTTGAATATATTCAAGCTCAATGCTTCGGCTGCCTTAAGTGACCACGTTTCCCATCCATAGAGGAGGACAGAGAGAACCATAGCTTTATTCACTCGGAGCTTTGTGCTCTCGGAGCCTTGTTATCGGAGCTTTGTCTGTAGTTGAAGGAAAACACTCCAGGCTGAGGATATGCGGCTCCGGATTTCTTCTGAAGATTTAACAGAAGGGTTTACCATCAATTCGAGGTATTTGAACGACTGAACGTCCTCTACCTGATAACCATTTAGGGTCAAAGGGGTTTCATCCATCCCATCTGTTCGCATGGATTTCGTTTTTGGTAGGCTTATTTGAAGACCAGTCGAGAGTGCCTTGAATGCCACGTCATTTATCAAAAGACAAGATAAACCACGTCATTTGACAAGAACAATCACGACAAAACACTAATAAAACATTCGAAGTCGTATGTTTCAACGAAAAAAAAAATCCAAAATGCACTTTAAGACATCAACAGAATATAACACTAACAAGATAAACCATGACACAACACTACAGAAATATTCCAAGTTATGCATTTCAACGAAAAAATCCTCAAATGTACTTTGAAACATCAACAGTATGTAACACTGACAAGATAAAACACAACAAAACATTACAAAAATATTCCAAGTCATACATTTCAACGAAAAAATTCCTAAATGTGCTTTGAAACATCAACAGAATGTAATACTGACAATATAAAGCACGACAAAACATTACAGAAATATTCCATGCCATCCGTTTAAACGAAAAAATTCCAGAATGCACTTTGAAACATCAACAGAATGTAAGACTGACAAGATAAAGCACGACAAAACATTATAGAAACAATCCAAGTCATCCGTTTTAACGAAAAAATTCCAAAATTCACTTTGAATCATCAACAGAATGTAACACTGACAAAGATAAACCACTACACAGCATTACAAAAATATTCCAAGTCATACGTTTTAAGGAAAAACTTTCAAAATGCGCTTTAAAATATCAATAGAATGTACCACTGAGAAGATAAACCACAAAGCAACACTATAAAAATAATCCAAGTCATATACGAGTATCTCAACGAAAAAAATTCCAAAAAGAACTTTGAAACATGAACAGAATTTAACATTGACAAGATAAACCACAACACAAAACTATAAAAATAATCCAAGTCACACATTTCAAGGAAACAATTTCAGAATGCACTTTGAAACATTAAAAGAATGTAACACTGACAAGAAACCACGACGCACCACTATAAAAATAATACAAGTCATACGTTTCAGCCAAAGAAAATTCCAAATACACTTTGAAACATGAACAGATTGTAACACTGGCAGAAAAACCTTGACGCCAAACTATAAAAATAATCCAAGTCTTGCGTTTCAAGGAAACATTCCAAAATGTACTTTGAAACAAATACAGAATGTAACAAAGACACGATAAACCACGTCAGAAGACTACGGAAATAATCCAAGTTATACTTTTCAAGGAAAAAGTCCATGTTGCACTTTGAAACATCAAGAGAATGTAACACTGACAAAAGAAACCACGACACAACACAAAAAAATAATCCAAGTCATACAATTCAGGGAAACAATTCCAAAACTGCACTTTGAAACATCAACAGAATGTAACACTGACAAGATAAACCACGACACAACACTACAAAAATATTCAAATTCATAAGTTTTAATGACAAAATTTCTGATTGAGGGGGGTAATAGTGCGGTGCTGTGGTGTGAACTGGTTGGAGTATCAAGCTCTAGTAAAGAATAGGTGACTTAACTCTGATCAAAAATATAGTGTTTAATTAGATTCATTAGCTTATTTTCGGAGAGAAACGGTTGAAAATTTCCTAGGGAGTGGGGAGTTGGTACCATGTCGATGACGGATGTGGCAGGCATGTAAAGCTGTGATGTTGTGGATTGCTTCGTTGGGCTTCATGATAGGCTTGGGTTGCAAAAACTTGGGTTGAATCACGGGATTTAAAGGCATGATGTTTATTGTGAAATGACTGAAAAATGTCTTAGGAATGAAGATATGATGTCAGAGAGGGGCCACAAAGCAGTGATAGGTTGGTTCTGTGGCGCAAATTGGTTGGAATATCACGCTCTAGCAAAGGAACAGGTGACTTCTCTCTGTTCAAAAATATACTGTTTAATTAGATTCATTTGCTTATTTTCAGAGTGGAAAGGTTGAAAATGCCCTAGGGGGTTGATGATAGGCTGGTGCTATATGGATGGTGGGGGGGGGGGTGTAGTGCCATGGTGGTGTGGAGTGTTTTGTGGGGCATCATGATAGGCTTGGGTTACAAAAATTGGAATCACGGGATTTAAATGCATAATTTTATTATGCAATAACTGAAAAAATGTCTTAGGAATGATGAGGGGGGTGTCTGGGGGACAGTCAAGAAACTTCATTTGTTCATGCATTGCTTGGAGTAACATGTTCTATAGCTTAAAAGTTAAGGTGGAGTTGTTGAAGATTTTTTTCCACGAAGGAAAGGGGATCCTAAGGGGGTGGAACAGTCAAGTAATGTCACTGTGGGGTGAATTGCTTGGAGTATCATGTTTTACAGCTTAAAGGTTAAGACGGATGTGTTAAAGAATTTTTTCCATGAAGGAGGGTGAAAATCTAACAACTATTCAAAAAAAACAATACATTTCATTTAAAGTCCTTCATAGATACCTCTTAATATGGTTTAAATATATGACTAATATCAAATCACTCGGGGGCCTGGGACTGGTGAAACATGACTGATAAAGGGGTTGTGATGCTTTGGTGGTGTGGAGTCTTTTCTAGGGCATTTCTGGGCTTCTGGGCTTTTCTGGGCTTGGGTTACAAAAAATTGAATCACGGGATTTAAATGCATAATTTTTATATGAAATAATTTTTAAATGTCTTAGAAATGATGAAGGGGGTATCAGGGGGCAGACTTACAATTACATTTTGGGGTGAACTGCCTCTAGTAACATGTTTTAAACCTTAAAAGTTAAAGTGGAGGTGTTAAAGAATTTTTTCTATGAAGGAGGGGGGAATCTAACAATTACTCAAAGAAACGATGCATTTCATTAAAAGTCCTTCAAAGATACCTTTTAAAATACATTAAATGCACAAGTAATAACAGCTCGCTCGGGGCGGGCTACTGGTGCCACATGGATGATAGGGGGGGGGGGGTATGCTATGGTAGTTTGGAGTGTTTTGTGGGGCATCAAGATACGCTTGGGTTGCAAAAACTTGAATCACGGGATTGAAATGCGTCATTTTTATTATGAAATAACTGAAAAATGTCTTAGGAATGATGAAGGGGATGTCAGGGGGACAGTCAAGCAACGTCATTGCTGCATGCATTGCTTGGAGTCACATGTTCTACAGCTTAAAAGTTAAGGTGGAGGTGTTAAAGAATTTTTTCCATGAAGGAGGGGGGAATCTAACAATTACTCAAAGAAACGATACATTTCATTAATTTCCTTCAAAAATACCTCTTAAAACGCTTTAAATGTACCACTAATATCAGCTCACTGGGGTGGGGGGCTTGAGCCACATGGAAGATGGAGGAAGGTTTAATGTCACGGTGGTGTGGAGAGAGTTTTGTGGGGCATTATGATAGGCTCGGGTTGGAAAAACTTGAATCATGGAATTTAAATGCATAATTTTTATTATGACATAACTGATAAATCTCTTAGGATAGATGAAGGGGTGTCAGGGGGACAGTCATGCAATGATATTGCGAGGTGAATTGCTTCGAGTAACATATTCTACAGATTTAAAGTTAAGGTAGAGGTGAAAAGAATTTTTCCATGAAGGAGGGGGAATCTCAAAATTACTTAAAGAGACAATACATTTCATTAAAAGTCCTTCAAAGATACCTCTTAAAATGCTTTAAATTTTATACAAATATCAGATCGCTCGGGGTGCGGGACTGATGCAACATGGATAAATGGGAAGGTGGTGATTCCATGGTGGTATGGAGTGTTTTTTGGGGCATCATGATGGGCTTGGGTTGCAAGATCTAACAATTACTCAAAGAAACGATGCATTTCATTAAAAGTCCTTCAAAGATACCTCTTAATATGGTTTTAATGCACCACTAATATCAGCTCGCCCTCCCAAAATGATTGTTAGGGGGAAACCGTATATTTTCACGATAATGTGAAATCTAGTATCCCCCTCAAAGAAACGATAAATTTTCTTTTTGTCATTATAAATACCTTGACAAAGATTGTCTCTGAAAATCAATATTCCTTGAAATATTTTTCAAGAAAAAAAAACACAACACCAAAAAAATATTCCAAGTCATGCCTTTCATCGAAAATTCCAAAATGTACTTCGAAACATCAACAGAATGTAACACTGACAAGATAAACTACAACAAAACATTACAGAAATATTCCATGTCATACAATTCAACGTAAAATATTCCAAATGCACTTTGAAACATCAACAGAATGTAACACTAACAAGATCAGCCACGATAAGACACTACAAAAATATTCCTAGTCATACGTTTCAACGAAAAAATTCCCAAACGCACTTGGAAACATCAACAGAATGTAACACTGTCAAGATAAACCATGACACAACACTACAAAAATAATCCAAGTCATGCGTTTCAACGAAAACATTCCATAATGCACTTTGAAACATCAACAGAATGTAACACTGACAAGATGAACAACGACAAAACATTACAGAAATATTCCAAGTCATACGTCACAACGATACAATTCAGAAATTCACTTTGAAACATCAACAGAATGTAACACTGACAAGATTAACCATGACACAACAATACAAAAGTATCCCAAGTCATACGTTTCAACGAAAAAAAAATCCAAAATGCACTTTGAAACAACAGCAGAATGTAACATTGACAAGGTAAACCACAACACAACACTACACGAAAAAAAACGTATAAACGAAAAAAAAATACAAAATTTACTTTGAAACATGAGCAGAATGCAACACTGACAAGACAAAGCACGATATAACACTAAAAAAATACTTCAATTCATATGTTTCAATAAAAAAAATTCCAAACGTACTTTGGAACATCAACAGAATGTAACACTGACATGATAAAAGACGACAAAACATTACAAAATATTACAAGTCATGCATTTCAACGAAAAAATTCCAAAATCCTATTTGAAACATCAAAGAACTGTAACACTGATGTGATAAACCATGATACAACATTACAAGAATATTCCAAGTCATAATTTTCAACAAAAACTTTCCAAAATGGACACTGAAACATCAACAGAAGGTAACACTGACAAGATAAACCCCGACGTAACATTACAGAAATATTCCAAGTCATACGTCTCAACTGTAAAATTCCAAAATGCACTTTGAAACGTCATCAGAATGTAACACTGACAATATAAACCACGACAAACACTACAAAAATATTCCAAGTCATACGTTTCAACGAAAAAAATTCCAAATCGCGCTCTGAATATCAACAGAGTGTAACATTGACAAGATAAACCACGACGCAACACAACAAAAATATTCCAAGTCGTTTAAACGCAAAAATTCCAAAACATCTTGAAACACCAACAGAATGTAACACTGACAAGATAAACCTTACTACTTGTACTTGTTGCACGTTCAAGTCACATCCAGGCTCATCGTGGCACCCGGCAAATGACGACTCGTCTCCTTCCATAGGGTTTGCTTGAGGGTGGAAGGCTCCACAATTTTCAGCCACTGGCGATTCCAGCGACGGCCGTATTTTCAGAATCCTCCAATTGGCTCCAGGTGAGACTTAACTGTTGCTAGCCACGTCTTCTTTTGGCCTCCTGCCCTCTTCTTCCATGCCGGTAGTGGTAGTCATTTGAGGCATTTTTCGCTTATATTGTCATCTGGTCAGCGCAATGTGTGGCCAAACCATCTTAGTCTCCTCTGCTTAATAATGTCAGAAACAAGGGGGCAATCTCCACATCTTCCCCTGACTTCTTCATTTGAGATTCGATCTGAGAGGCGGATCCCCAGGATATAGCACAGGCATTTGTGGTTGAAAATATTCAAGCTCAACGCTTCGGCTGCCTTAAGTGGCCACGTTTCCCATCAGTAAAGGAGGACAGAGATAACCATAGCTTCATTCACTCGGAGCTTTGTGCTCTCGGAGCCTTGTGATCGGAGCTTTGTCTGTATTTGAAGGAAAACACTCCAGGCTGACGATATGTGGCTCCAAATTTCTTCTGAAGATTCACCGGTAGGTTTACCATTGATCCAAGGTATTTGAACGACTGGACGGCCTCTATCTGATAACCATGTAGGGTCACAGGGGTTTCATCTATCCCATCTGTTCGCATGGATTTTGTTTTTGGTAGGCTTATTTGAAGACCAGTCGAGAGTTCCTTGACTGCCACGTCATTTATCAAAAGACAAGATAAACCACGTCATTTGACAAGAACAACCACGAAAAAACACTAAGAAAACATTCGACGTCATACGTTTCAACGAAAAATTCCAAAATGTACTTTGAAACATAAACAGAATGCAACACTGACAAGACAAAGCACGACATAACACTAAAAAAATATTCCAATTCATATGTTTCAACGAAAAAATTTCAAACATGTGGAACATCAACAGAATGTAACACTGACATGATAAAGCACGATGAAACATTACAAAAATATTTCAGGCCATACATTTCAACGAAAAAATTCCAAAATGCAGTTTGAAACATAAACAAATCGTAACACTGACATGATAAACCACGATACAACACTACAAGAATATCCTAAGTCATACGTTTCAACGAAAACAATGCAAAATGCAATTTAAAAAATCACGAGAATGTAACACTGACAAGATAAACCACGACACAACACTACAAAAAATTCAAAGTCGTACGTTTCAACGATAAAAATTCGAAATCGCATTTTGAAATATTAACAGGATGTAACAATAACAAGATAAACCACGACGCAAAACAACAAAAATATTCCAAGTTGTTTTAAGGCAAAAATTCCAAAACACTTTGAAACATCAACAGAATGTAACACTGACAAGATAAACCACGAAACAACACTACAAAAATGCTCCAAGTCCTACGTTTCAACGAAAAAATCCAAATGTTCTTTGAAACATCAACAAAACGTAACACTGACATGATAAAGCACGACAAAAAATTACAAAATACTCCAAGTCACACGTTTCAACGAAAAAATTACAAAATGCACTTTGAAACATCAACAGATTGTAACCCTGCCATGATAAACTACGATACAACATTACAAAAAATTTCCAAGTCATACGTTTCAACGAAAACATTTGAAAATGCACTATAAAACATTAACAGAATGTAACACTGACAAGATTAACCACGATAAAACATTACAGAAATATTCTAAGTCATGCGTTTCAACGATAAAATTCCAAAATGCACTTTGAAACATCAACAGAATGTAAAACTTACAAGATAAACCTTACTACTTGTACTTGTACTTGTTGCACGTTCAAACCGCATCCAGGCTCATCGTGGCACCCAGCAGATGACGATTTATCTCCTTCCATAGGTTTTGCTTGAGGGTGGAAGGCTCCACAATTTTCAGCCACTGGCGATTCCAGCGACGGCCGTACTTTCGGAATCCTCCAATTGGCTCCAGATGAGACTTAGCTGTTGCTAGCCACGTCTTCTTTAGGCCTCTTGCCCTCTTCTTCCATGCCGGTAGTGGTAGACATTGGAGGCATTTTTTGCCTATATTGTCATCTGGTCTGTGCATTGTGTGGCCAAACCATCTCAGTCTCCTCTGCTTAACAATGTCGGAAACAACTGGGTAATCCTCACATCTTCTCCTGACTTCTTCATTCGAGGTTCTATCTGAGAGGCGGATCCCAAGGATATAGCACAGGCATTTGTGGTTGAATATATTCAAGCTCAACGCTTCGGCTGCCTTAAGTGGCCACGTTTCCCATCAATAAAGGAGGACAGATATAACCATAGCTTCAGTCACTCGGAGCTTTGTGTTCTCGGAGCCTTGTGATCGGAGCTTTGTCTGTAGTTGAAGGAAAACACTCCATGCTGACGATATGCGACTCCGGATTTCTTCTGAAGATCCACCGGCAGGGTTTTTCATTGATCCGAGGTATTTGAATGACTGGACGTCCTCTATCTGATAACCATTTAGGGTCACAGGGGTTTCATCCATCCCATCTGTTCGCATGGATTTTGTTTTTGATAGGCTTATTTGAAGACCAGTCGAGATTGCCTTGACTGCCACGTCATTTATCAAAATACAAGATAAACCAAGTCATTTGACAAGAACAACCACGATAAAACACTAATAAAACATTCGACATCATACGTTTCAACGAACAAAATTCCAAAATGCACTTTTAAACATCAACAGAATGTAATATTGATAAAATAAATAACGACGCAACACTAGTAAAATATTCCAGGTCGTTTTAACGAAAAAGTTCCAAAACAAACTTTCAAAAATCCAAAGAATAGAACACTAACAAGACAAATCATGACACAACACTACAAGAATATTCCAAGTCATGCATTTTAACGAAAAAATCCTCAAATGAACCTCGAAACATCAACGGCATGTAACACTGACAAGATAAAGCACAAAAAAATTACAAAAATATTCCAAGCCATCCGTTTAAACGAAAAAATTCCAGAATGCACTTTGAAACATAAACAGAACGTAACACTGACAAGATAAACCACAAAGCAACACTATAAAAATAATCCAGGTCATGTGTTTCAACGAAGAAAAATACAAACAGCACTTTGAAACTTAAACAGAATGTAACGTTGTCAAGATAAAACACAACGCAAAACTATAAAAATAATCAAAGTCACACATTTCAAGGAAAAAATTTCAGAAAGCACTTTGAAACATCAACAAAAGGTAACACTGACAAGAAAAACCACGAAACTACACTAGAAAAATAATTTAAGTTATACGTTTAAAGGAAAAAATTCCAGAATGCAATTTAAAACATCAAAAGAATGTAACACTGACAAGATAAACCACATCATAACACTACAAAAATAATCCAAGTCATACGTTTCAAGGAAAAAAATTCCAAGATGCACTTCGAAACATCAACAGAATGTAACACTAACAAGATAAAGCACGACGTAACACTAAAAAGATATTCCAAGTCATACGTTTCAAGCAAAACAAATTTCAAAATGCTTTTTGAAACATCATAGAATGTAACACAGACAAGATAAACCACGAAACTACACTAGAAAAATATTACAAGTCAAATGTTTCAAGGAAAAAATTCCAAAATGCAACTTGAAACATCAAGAGAATATAACACTGAAAAGATAATTCGCGTCACAAAACTACGAAAATATTTCAAGTTATACATTTCAAGAAAAAATTCCAAAATGCAATTTGAAATATCGACAGAATGTTACACTGACAAGATAAACAATAATGCGACACAATAAAACAATCCATGTAATACGTTTCAACAACAAAAAATTCCAAAATACGCTTTGAAACATGAATAGAATGTAACACTGACAGAAAAACCGTGACGCAACACTATAAAAATAATCCAAGTCCTGCGTTTCAAGGAAAAATTCCAAAATGCACTTTGAAACATACACAGAATGTAACGCTGATAAGATAAACCACTTCACAAGACTACGAAAATAATCCAAGTCATACGTTTCAAGGAAAATGTCCAAGATGAACTTTGTAACATCAGTAGAATGTAACACTGACAAGAGAAACCACGACAAAACACTAAAATAATAATCTAAGTCATATATTTCAGGGAAATAATTCCAAAAATGCACTTTGAAACATCAACAGAATGTAACACTGACAAGATAAACCACGACACAACACTACAAAAATATTCCAAGTCATAAGTTTTAATGAAAAATTTTCTGATTGAGGGGGGGGGGGTTGTGATGCCATGGTGGTGTGGAGTGTTTTGTGGGGCATTATGATAGGCTTGGGTAGCAAAACCTTGAATCAGTGGGTTGAACTATAAATTTTAACTAGAAAATATGTCTTAGGAATGAAGATATGGTGTCAGAGGGTGCCAAAGAGCAGTAATAGTGCGGTGCTGTGGTTTGAACTGGTTGGAGTATCACGCTCTAGCAAAGAATAAGTGACTTAACTCTGATCAAAAATATAGTGTTTAGTTAGATTCATTAGCTTATTTTCCGAGTGAAACGGTTGAAAATTTCTTAGGGAGTGGGGAGTTGGTACCATGTGGATGACGGATGTGGCAGGCATGTAAAGCTGTGATGGTGTGGAGTGCTTTGTTGCGCATCATGATAGGCTTGGGTTGCAAAAACTTGGGTTGAATCACGGGATTTAAAGGCATAATTGTTATTATGAAATGACTGAAAAATGTCTTAGGAAGGTAGATATGATGTCAGAATGGGGCCACAAAGCAGTGATAGGTTGGTTTTGTGGCGTAAATTGGTTGGAGTATCACGCTCTAGCAAAGGAACAGGTGACTTCTCTCTGTTCAAAAATATACTGTTTAATTAGATTCATTAGCTTTTTTGGGAGTGGAAAGGTTGAAAATGTCCTAGGGAGTTGATAATAGGCTGGTGCCAAATGGATGGTGGTGGGAGGGGGGTTGTAGTGCGATGGTGGTGTGGAGTGTTTCGTGGGGCATCAAGATAGGCTTGGGTAGCAAAAATTTGAATCACGGGATTTAAATGCATAATTTTATTATGAAATAACTGAAAAAATGTCTTAGGAATGATGAAGGGGGTGTCAGGGGGACAGTCAAGCAACTTCTTTGCTGCCTGCATTTCTTGGAGTAACATGTTCAGCAGCTTAAAAATTAAGGTTGAGTTGTTAAAGAATTTTTTTCCATGAAGGAGGGGGGAATCTAAGGGGATGGGACAGTCAAGCAATGTCATTGTGGGGTGAATTGCTTGGAGTATCATGTTTTACAGCTTAAAAGTTAAGACGGATGCGTTAAAGAATTTTTTCCATGGAGGAGGGTGAGAATCTAACAACTATTCAAAGAAACGATGCATTTCATTTAAAGTCCTTCATAGATACTTCTTAGTATGGTTTAAATGTATGACTAATATCAACTCGCTCGAGGGCCTGGGACTGGCGCAACATTACTGATAGAGGGGGGTGTGATGCTTTAGTCGTGTGGAGTGTTTTCTTGGGCGTCATGATGGGCTTGGGTTGCAAAAAATTGAATCAAGGGATTTAAATGCATAATTTTTATTATGAAATAATTTTAAAATGTCTTAGGGATGATGAAGGGGGTATCAGGGGGCAGTCTTGCAATGACATTATGGGGTGAACTGCCTCGAGTAATATATTCTACAGCTTAAAAGTTAAAGTGGAGGTGTTAAAGAATTTTTTCCAAGAAGGAGGGGGGAATCTAACAATTATTCAAAGAAACGATGCATTTCATTAAAAGTCCTTCAAAGATACCTCTTAAAACACTTTAAATGTACAACTAATATCAGCTCCCTCGGGGCGAGGCACTGGTGCCACATGGATGACGGGGGGGGGGGGTTTCCCAGGGGGGGGGGGGAGTTTTTTGTGGGGCATCAAGATAGGCTTGGGTTGCAAAACTTGAATCAAAGGACTGAAATGCATCATTTTTATTATGAAATAACTGAAAAATGTCTTAGGAATGATGAAGGGGATATCAGGGGGACAGTCAAGCAACGTCATTGCTGCATGCATTGCATGGAGTAACATGTTCTACAGCTTAAAAGTTAGGGTGGAGGTGTTAAAGAATGTTTTCCATGAAGCAGGGGGCAATCTAACAATTACTCAAAGAAAAGAAACATTTCATTAAAAGTTCTTCAAAGATACATCTTAAAACACTTTAAATGTACCACTAATAAAAGCTCACTGGGGGTGGGGGGCTTGTGCCACATGGATGAAAGAGGGGGGTGTAATGTCACGGTGGTGTGGAGAGTTTTGTGGGGCATTATGATAGGCTCGGGTTGCAAAAACTTGAATCATGGAATTTAAATGCATAATTGTTATTATGACATAACTGAAAAATGTCTTAGGGTAGATGAAGGGGTGTCAGGGGGACAGTCATGCAATGACATTGTAGGGTGAATTGCATCGAGTAACATATTCTACACATTTAAAGTTAAGGTAGAGGTGTTAAAAAAAATTTCCATGAAGGAGGGGGGAATCTCAAAATTACTCAAAGTAACCATGCATTTCATTTAAAGTCCTTCCAAGGTATTGATGGCAACTGGATTTTAATTCAAATTTTAATTCAATTGAATAAATGATTTTAATTCAAGGTTTTATAACTAAAAGGTGCAGGGAATCATCCCTGTAAAACCGCCTGATAGAGATAGTAGTGACTCAGATAAATTGTATTAACAGTTACAGGGACAAGTAGGTAGAGCCGCAGGTAGAGATATGGTATATCTCTAATGTCCAGTCTAGTAGAATTAGGTATAGATGGTATTCTAGCCTAGGTAAAAACTAGATATCTTAGCCTATGGTGTCCTGGCCTAGGTACAGTAATGGTTACTGACTGTTCTTTTCCAGCTTTTCGTCCAGTAATTACTTTTTTTTGCATATTTTATTACATAAATCAGGTGCAAGCTGGCGTGATTCATTGCACATAAACTCTGAAATATTGAAATTATGCATTAGCATAATCATCATGTTATTCTTCAATTTTAAGTCATGGGTGGGTAAATCAGCCACTTCAATTGAATTAAGACATTTTGACGTGAATTCCTTATCTTTATTTAATTAAAAAAAATAGGACAAAAGAAACTTCGGCCAACCCAAGTTGGTAAAAACTGCTCTTAGGTCTATGATAAATGAAAATGACTTGACCACCTGCCGACACTAAAATTTCTCTAATTCACTAATTCCTCTAATTACTCTCTAATAAACTAACTTTCCTCTAATTATCCTTTTATACTTACTATGCAACCTTTGGATATTTGAAGATCAAGTGTTTTTTCATTTGGTACAAATGTGGTAGTTATTTGGTAAAATCCTATAGGTCCCCCATTAAAAAAAGACTCGTGACGCCCTTGGATACTTCTGTTACTAATCCAGCTATCACGTCTTTTGCGAGGACAACTGAGGCTAAGAGTATTAAGATGAAAATTTGAGGATACGTTGAGGGGGAGTTGAATTAAATCAATACATACCATGTGCATAAAGATTGTCAAAAGGGTGTATCAGCAATATCTTAGGAACAACCTACTGTTTCAAGCTGAAACTTCCATGGCATATGACAACTGCTACTGCAGCTAATGATACGAGGATAAAAACTTCAGTGGATGTTGAAGGGGATGATGAATCAAATCAAAATAAACTCTGTGAATGCAGGTGTCAGTTAACCAAAAGAAAAATAAAGACTAAAAGACAATATGTGCATACTAGGCTACTACTGCTAGTAGTGCTACTGTAAGTAGCCCTATTACTACTACTAATGATACCATCATTATTATTATTACTTCTACTACTACCGCTACTGCTGCTACTACTACTACTACTACTTCTACTAATGCTACTACCATTACTACTATTACTGGTACTAAGACTCCTACTACTGCCACTATGAAAATTTATACTGCCGCTAATGGCATGAACATGAGAACTTCAAGAAATGTTGGGGGGGGGGGGGGGTGATGAACTAAATTTAAATGCGCTATGTGAATACAGGTGTCAACTTAACCAAAAGATGAATAAAATGTCGAAACAAACATAACCAACTCAAACTCCAACAAACAGAAACTAAAGAAGGAGTAGTACTCACATAGCATGTTCCATTTGTTGGTTTTAGGTCTCAGCTATTTATTGATGATTAATCATGGTAGCTTTAAACTAGAAAAATTTATTTGACTGTGTTTTTATTCATCAGTGTCTAATCCAGCATCACTTTTCATCGTCAAAGGGTGCTCTGTGAACTCCGGCAACTTGCTCCAGGCTGTATTTAATGAAATACGGAATTACCCATTTGAAAATTCTAGTCACATGAGCTTGGACTTCCTCAAAACATCCTGACACATTGTTGGTGAAATAAAGTGACTGAAAAGTCAGCTCCTCCTCATTGAGATTAGAATTTCGAATGCACCCTACTGTGTCGTTCCAAGCCTTTGTTTCATTTCAATTCCACTAAATATAACATAAGCTCTTTAGCTAGCCCAATTTCATTAATATATCATTTTAGATGTAACTTTATGTTTAATTTCTTCTCCAAGGAAAGAGAGTAGCTCATTTTTGGGTCCCCCACTAAAGTACTTGATTTTGTGGGGACGACTGTCATGGTTTTCGTACCAAGCCTTGATATCAGGACAATGTTGACTTAAAAGTTGAATTAGCTGATTTAATATTCCCTCTGTCTTCTGAATCATATCCTCTAAGAACTAGCTGTTGCTGGTCCAAACATCTGGTGCTGTCTAGGATGACATATAGAACAGCCTATTATTTTCCTCATGAACAGTCTACAAAATCTTGATGTTGCGTTCCTGTCTGTCCGTTAGAAAGCCCACAGAAGAGTTGCACTTCGAAAATTGTGCACCTTGCAGACCAGCTCCTTGGTTTTTGTTTTCTCCAATTGACAAATCTAAACTATGACAATATCACTATTTTTATTCCTACTAGGCCCAGAGGGGGAAAGACAGCCGATATGAGAAAAACACAGCATATTTATACAGCATATTTAAGTATCGATAGTCTACATACCGAATTTTTGACAAATTTTGTAACATATATAACGCTAGAAATAGAAGTATTACACGGGTAACTTAAAAAACAAGATTCACAAGACCCTAGGTTGATGAGGTAGCACTTTTGATTATCACTTAGAGGTTTTGGGACAACTTTCAGGATTGTGCTCCACTCTAAGGTCTTGAGAAAGTAACACCTGAGTCTGCTGGGCTTGTACGTGAATATCTTTTAAATATTTTAACTCTCACTGCAATATTTAATGAAGACGATATGCTTTCAATACTATCGAGCAGTTTACCCACCATAATATTGTACTTGACAAAGAAGATATTGTCTTCTTCGTCAAGTATTTCAGATTGCTGGACTTCGCATAAGATAGTCTCAGATTTTTGTTTCCCATCAGATATAGTGACGTATCAGTTCCTACCATCGGTTGAGTAAGAACCAAAAATCTTCTCTAATCAAGGTAGCGTAAGGAGGATGGCAGAATTAAAAGTCATAGCTATATTTTCCAAGCACAGTGAAAAAACTGGGGGTCAACTCCCCACCCCTACCCTCAACCCAAAAATTTTGGTTAGTGATGATTCTGTATGATATTCCTGGCTATATGTCTGCCATTTCCATCACAAATACAGTCCAGATTGGTCTATAATCATATTAAATATTATCTGGTGCTTGAGTAATCTGGTGCAAATATTACCCATCTACACCATACATCTATAACAATACAATAACAATAACAATAGCAGTCATACTTGATTCTTCTCATAGCAAACCTATTCAAATAATGTTTATGTTCACTTTGAGTTTAATTTGGTGGAGCTTCCACCCCAGGATCAATGATGGAGGGATTTGAAGGAAGGGATTCCCACAAGCGCATTACATTGATTGGAAATAATGCATTGATGATACTATGGATCACAGTAAAGCCTGGTNCTATCTCAAAATTTTGATTGGATGTATTTGGGGGAATGATGGGCGTGGGGGGCGGCTAGTTGCCCTCCAATCACTTTCGACTATTAAAAAGGGCACTAGCCCTTTGAATTTCCAATCGAATGAGCCTTTTTTGAAGTTTCTAAGACAACGCCTTCTATAAAAACCTTATATGCCCTCAGGTGTCCTCCTCAAAAAGATATTTTTTTAGTAGTCTTGTGATTTAGTTCAAAGTCTCCCTCTTCATTCTCTGAAAGTTTCATCTTAATATCTTAAGATTACCCGGGATCAAACATTAAACTTTCCCAACTATAAAAACCTAGGTACATAATTTGCAACTTATATAGACAAATTGCAACTTGTAATTTATAGTGTTTGGCCCAGGTTCTAATGACTGTCATATTATCACCAGGGAATCGTTTTGGTACCTTTTGGCTACGTTGAAAAAAATGGCAACCTTAAAATTTTGATGAGAATTATCTGGGAGTTTAGGGGGGGGGAGCTAAAAAAGGCGTAGAAGGAAACTGGCTGCCCTCTAATCACCTTCGACTCTTAAAATGGATGCTATAGGTTTCAATTTCCAATTGAATGATTCACCTCCATAGTTTCTATGGCAACTAATTTCATATAATTTAGCCTGGTGAAAATAATATGGAAATGAATAATACATTGGGGATCATGCCGTTTTTTACTTAGGCTCCACTGTTTAACTGCCTATGAAAAAGTTATAAAGAACAGAGGGCAGGGAATTGATTTTTAAAAGAAGTGTTCACATGCGTTAGCTAGATAGAACATTAAAAATTATATCAAATAATGTAAACATTGAGATTATGTGTAAGCGTCTAAATAACAATCCAAAAAATAAGAAGAAGAAATTATAATACCGTATGTAAAAATAAAATAAAGAGATATTGCAGTGAGATAAGTGAGAAGTGTACAACGAAAAGACTTAATGCTATCAGATACTGTAGCTGAGATATCGATCGAGTTGACAATCCTTGCCTTATAGCCATTTTGTATCGTGCGGGAACAATGTCTTGGAATCAATCCTGACCACAGGGAAAGTAAAACAAATAGAAAGAGTGAAGACAAGAAGGAATTTTGGAATATTCTGCCTAAATTAGAGGTAAAATATATGGTTCAGAGTATCCTAGAATTTTTTTTTTTTAGTTAAAATTTTTTTTTCCTGTTTAGGGGGATGGGAGGTGAGCTTTCATAGCCAGATAAAATCTGATTTCATAGTCAGATAAAAGTTAGTTATAATAATTTGGAAATACGAAAATCACTGGCAACTGTAGAACGGGTGCCCTATGATGGAAGTGCATACAGATACATTTCTAAACTAAGCAGCACAAGTTTTTACTTCCCATGAACTTGATCTGGCAACAGTATCAATAATACGTCACTTATTAGTTATTGTTACAATGAAAGCGGATAGAGGTGATTCGACAATGAACAATCAGTTTCTACAAGAGATAAATTTTAAGCTGGATTTTCTGCCGGAATTGACATAAAAAATGGAAGCTCCCCCGAAACTTGTGGAAAGTGTAACTTCTGTCGAGGCACAGTTGGCACAAATGAATGTTCAGCTAAAATCGAACGCAGAAGCTAACGAGAAACTAAAGAGTGAATTGATACTGGTTCGCCAAAATTTACAGTCAGCCACGCTTAGAGCTGACCGTTTAGAGGATGAGTTTCGGCGCAGCAATGTTATAATCTACAACTTTGAGGCGGTGGATCCGAGAAGGTATACCCTTAGTGAAGAGATTATGAAGGTTTTGAACGACGTAATTCCCAATTTGCGCCTCACCCGCAGTGATGCAAGAGACTCTTTCCAATTAAAGGCGGGTCCTATTGTGCTAAAGCTGAATTCGATGGATGTAAGAAATATGATTTTAAGGGGAAATCCACTTCTACGAGAATATGGACTTTCTGCTGCACCCGATTATAGCCCCGGCCAGCGTGAAGCTAGAAAGCACCTCAGAGTATAAATGAATAAAGCTCTTTCTGAAGGTCATTCTGCCTATCTCAGGGGTGTCAAACTCTATGTGAACGATGTTGTGTTTAAATATGATGAGCTATCGAATAAGGTTATAAAGGAGACTCCGCGCACCACGCAAAAAATACAAAAGGCAAGAGCACCTACTGCAGGCGCCATTAATAAGGGCAGCGAAGTTGTTATTCGAGGAAATGCGGAAGACAATTCGGGTAGCGATGCAACAATGTCGGATAGCGATGCGGAAACAGTAGTTGAAGTTGATGTGAATAACCCCGCACCTACTGGCAGTAAAACCTACCATAAAGACACTATTTTAGCGAGGTCTCCATTAAAGGGTAATGATAAGAAGACGCGACAATTTTCGGAAGTTATTAGTCCTGAAGAACAATCAAGGGGAAAGAGTAGGAATATTTCCAGGCGAGTGTCACCCACGGGTGGTTGGCCAAATAGAGTTGGTCGGTACGTGTCGAGGGACCCCCGTGGAGGTACCCCCTATAGTAACAGATATCGTGACTATTACCGCATTACTCCGGAAGATTCAGATTTTGATGCAGCTAATACCGAAGAGCGACGGGTACGCAGTGACTAGGAAGAACCCGGCCATATACATCGAATAAGTTTAGTAACCTGGAAGGTACAAGGTGTGAAAAATAAAGTGAAACAGATTAGTGAAGATTTAAAATCAATCGATATTATACGGTTAGTTGAATTATGGCATAGCGCAAGTGACCCTCCGATATTCGACGGTTTTAGTGTTGAGCATGTTGCGCGAAAGCCAGCTGGAAACATGCGCTGCTATGGAGGGATAACCGTGTTACCAAGTAAAGCTCGTTTCCGAAGTTATCATAGAATTGCTAGTAATTCAGAGAACATTCTTTGGGTACGATTGGAGTTAGTGAGAAACAAATGGATGACTTTAGGATCTGTGTATATAGCGCCTCAGAATATTTCCTATAATAGAGAGGAAAAGTGGGATGTGTTAGCTGAAGAGTTAAGTAGACTAAGAAGGGATTTTACTGAGGATGTTTTTGTTGTTCTGGGGGATTTTAACGCTTATACGGTTGCTTTATTTGAAATGGAAAGTGTTTCTTTCCGAGAAGTGCCTGATTTGGTTTCATCTGAGTATGGAATGCCTAGAAGTAGCAGAGATATGGATAGGAGGGTGAATTGTTGGGGGAGAAGGCTCTTGGAGCTCTGCTTGGAGATTATTGGGAATGGGAGATTTGGAACTGATGGGGGAGTAGGGAAGTTTACCTGTATGTCGGGAGCTCGTCCGAGTCTGATAGATTATGTGTTGGTTGACAGTGGGCTTGCAGCTCAATCAGTTGACGTTGAGGCACTTCAGTCAGTTGGTTCAGACCACTGGCCAGTTAAGTTAGAGTTGGGTTTAGAGGTTGAAGGTAAGAGGAGCGGTATTGGAAAGAGGTATGAGACAGTCGGTCAAGAGAAGGTTATAGTTCGAAAACCGTTAAAAAGAGATTGGAATAATAAAGAAATTGATAATATGAATGAGACAATAGCGAGACCGGAAGAAATGGATAGATTAGAGGAGATTAGAAATATAGATTGCGGTGGTGAGGAAGTCCTTGCCGAGTTATGTGAGTTAGTGCACCAGTGGTCTAGTAAAGCGGTAGAAAGGAAAGTTAAATCAGGAGATAAAGGATATTATGATGAGGAATGTAGAAGGTTAAAGCAGGAGGTAGAAACAGAATTAGAAATTGTTAGGCAGTGCCAGGATGAAGAATTGCGGTTAGAAGCGTTGAATTTTTATAGAGTTAAGAATAAGGAATATAAGAAATTGCTGAAGAGGAAAAGTAGGGAATGGGATAGTTTAGAAAGGAAAAAGATGATGGAGGATTTTACACTAGGGAATGTTAAAGAATTTTGGAGTAGAATGAGAAAGGAAAGAGCTAATATTTCAGGTCGAACTCCTTCACCGGAGTCGTGGCCTTATTATTTTGAGAATTTAGAAGGAGATTGTGAAGGGCTAGAAGAGGATAGTCAGTCGTCATGTTCAGGTGAAAGTATTTTCCCGCTGCAGGAGAATGATTATGAATTAGTAGGGGAAGTGACAAGAGAGGAGATTAGAGAAGTAGTTAGTAAGATGAAAGGAGGTTCAGCACCAGGTTTGGATGGGATACCAGCCTGGGTGGTTAAGAAATTTTTGTCGGTGTTTTTGTCGATATTAGTTATAGCATTTAATAGTATTGTATCTACAGGTAAGTGGCCAGAATTATGGAAGACTTCAGTTGTTATACCGCTTTTTAAGAAGGGGGACCCTAGCTCGAATGACAACTATAGGCCCATAGCTCTAGCACCAGTTTTTAGTAAAGTGTTAGAAAAATTTTTAGATAGGAGGCTAGATAGGTGGTTCGATAAAAATAAGATTACAAACGAAGAGAAAGGAGGATTTAGGAAAGATTATAGTACAGCAGATAGGGCGTTTGTGCTTAGAGCTTTAGTCGATAAGTATGGAACAGGGAATAGCCGTCTATATGCAGCTTTTTTAGACCTAAGGAAAGCTTTTAATAATGTTGAGAGGGTGCTTTTGGTAGATATTCTTAGAAGTATAGGATTACCTAGTATTTTTGTGAGGTTAGTTACTAGCATGTATTGCGGAACTAAGGCGGTAGTAAAGGTAATAGATCAGGTTTTTTTTAGAGTATATAGAAACCGTAAAGGGGTAAAACAAGGTAGTGCTCTTTCCCCCCGTTTGTTTTCTATATTTATAAATGATTTAGTTCAGTTTTTGGAAAGAAGGTGGGCTCCGACAGTGGGTCTTGATTCGAAATTATTTTCAGTTTTGCTTTTCGCTGATGATTGCGTACTTGTAGCTAAGTCTGCCCAGGAATTACAGATCTTGTTAGATCTTGTTGCAGATTACTTAGATCTGAAGAAGCTCCAACTTAATATTAAGAAGACTGAAATAGTTATTTTTGGTCAAAGAAAAGATGAATAAAATAATGGTAAGTTTATGTTTAATGGAGATGGAATAAAGATAGTTGAAAATTCAAAATATTTAGGTTTTGTATTTCAAAATAATGGGAGTTGGTGTGCCCACATTAAAGAGTCAGTAAAAAGGGGGAAAGCGGCTATATCGACGGTTTTTAGGAATGGTACAGTTATGGGTATTAACAGTCTAGCAATGCATAAGAGAATATTTTTAACGAAGATTATGCCAGTTATTCATTATGGTGGGGAATTATGGGGGATAGAAGCGGCAGAACAGCTGGAGACCCTTCAGGAAAGTTATTACAAAAGGCTTTTCAGGTAGTTCAGGTAGTTAGATTTTGAATGAAGATAGTGCAGGTACCACGAGGTAAGCTTATTAGAGAGGCCTATGATGAGCTACTTGCTTCAGGGCGTAAGAGGTCGTGGCCGTTTAGGGTTAAATGCTTATTAGACACATTAAGATTGTCATATATATGGAATGATGGTAGAGGGCCCGCTAATAGTCAGATTAATATAATAGGAATAGTTAAACAAAGATTAGAAGATCAGGAGATACAGACTTTGGGGAATGAAATTGAGAGATCCGAGACATTAAGTGTTTATAAGGAAGTTAAAAAGGTGTTTGGCCAGGAGATTTACTTTAAAGTTAATTTGCCAAGTAAGTATTTGTCATAATGGTTGCAGCTGCGGGCCAACTGTTTGCCTTTAAGATGGAGGAGTAAAGTATTTGAGAGAGGTAAGGGGTTCCCGGCGTCTAGGTACACGTGTCCCATTTGTAATATTGAAGAGGAAAATCTGGACCATTTCCGTGCCGGTGCCAGGGGCTTACTGATTTGAGGGAGGGTATTTTGGGGAAAAGTAATTTTTCACTTCGGGGCATGTTGTCTCAGACGGTACCTAGGGTCATGTGTAGAATATGTAGATTTGTTGATCAGGCACTAAAGATAAGAAAGGAACTATTGTGAAGAAGATTTGTCATGGTTTGGAATAAGAATGCTGAAGGGAGTTTTACTTTTGTTTTCCTGTTATATTTGATGTATAGTGTATATGGCCCTTTATAAAGGCTTTTGAATACACGATTATTATTATTATTATTATTATTATTATTATTATTATTATTATTATATTATTATGGGTGTGACATTGTGTGTAATTATGTGAGTTAGTTTTATAGTATTATGTGTGCTTTTGTGTTGCAATTGTTATGTTATTTTATTTTTATTTGCTATGGGCTATGTTTAGTTATTACTATATATTTATTATCATGTGTTTTGACTTTATATGCAACTGTGTTTGTTTTTGCCATGGCCCAAAGAGGCTTTTGTTTTGCAATAAATATCTTATCTTATCTAATAAACGGTACCCATTCACCCCTAGTGATTTCATTAGGCATATATCGTAAGGTTTTCCGCTTAAAGTGCCTTTAATTCCCTTTGGTTCCTTAATTTTATATAGGCGGGGAGGGATAATTGTATTTGGTGGAGATTTTGAGGGGAACATTCCAGGGGGAGTTGTCTGTGGGGGAATCTTATGGAAAAGAGTTATCTGCAGGGGGTTTTAGGGGCGACGGAATTAGCCAGGACCCCCAATCTTCGATACTAAATGTAATTGTCTCTAAGTGCATTGCCTCTAAGCAAATCAACAGTGAGAAAAAAGTTGCTTTGTCGAAGTTTCTGCTCCACTATTGACCTAATTGTAATGTTTGAAAAGTGCCATACTAGCAAATTCAGGTCTTCAATTGAATGTTCTGACTTCGACAAAAAAGAATAAAATCTAGATCTAATCAAGCTAAAATATTTTTTCAGATTAGATTGCACAATCAGGTTGTGAAAAACCGTCTTCATAATATCTTTAAAGCCTCAAAAGTATTGATGTGTTGGGGGATAGGGGGTTGAAGTGTTCTTCCTGTGGCCTAATTTTTACTGCTCTCATTCCTACAGGTTTTACTCACACTATATAAAAAAAACCCTCTCTGCATGCAAGTTGTCGAAGGGGAGTATCTACAATATCACAGGAACCGTTAGGAGTATTAGATTGTTACATTCGAGTCAGTTTGCAGTTTTATTTTTTTTCAAATCCCCATTTTCCATATTTACCTCATAAGATTGGATTATTCAGATTTTATACGCTCCGAAACCAGTTTCTTACCATTATACTAATCGAAAGTCTTCCTTTAATTGATTTCAAACCAATTTTTTCCATATTATGCTCCCAATCTTACATTTTCAGATTCATGTACGCTCCTATGACAATTCTTACTATCATACTATTCAAAAGCCTGCCTTTTATTGATTCTAAACCACATCTTTTTTATATTGTTCTCCCAATTCTGGATCGTTCAGTTTTATGTTGACCCCTATACCAATTTCTTATCACCACACTATTCAAAAGTCTTCCATGTATTGATTTTTCTTCATGGCAGTCCTAAACTTTGATTATTTGAAAATAAGTTCACCCTATATTAATTTCTTAGCATCATATTATTCAAAAGTCTTCATATTATTGATTTGAAACTTCTTTTCTATATTGTACTCCGAAGCTTAGATTATCCAGATTTGCGTACACTCCTACACTAACTTCTTGATCGTAGTAGTGTAACTTTTACTTCAAATTCTATTGGCGAAACCTCTATCACAGCAAAAATGTCTAGAATTTCACTATTTTATTTTCAATCTTCTTCAAGTAAAAGCTTTAGGGCATAAATTTAAGATTTTTCAATCCTCTGAATTTCGAGTTTAAATAAGTAAAATCTTTGAATCCAGACATTTTAGCACATATTTCTAGAATATATCTACATTAGCGCAAATTTTTCGTTGGTTTCAAACCATTTTTTCATAATTACGCTCCTAAGCGTGGATTAAACAAAATTTCGTGCGCTCCTATACGAAATAAATAAAGAAACAAGTTTTTTTTTAACTGAAAGTAAGGAGCGACATTAAAACTTAAAACGAACAAAAATTATTCCGTATATGAGAGGGACTTTCCCCTCCTCAACGCCTCGCTCCTTACGCTAAAGTTTTGATTGTTGTAAAAAGTAAAGTTGTGACAAAGAGTCAAATTTTAGCGCATATAGCGATGTATTGAGGAGGGGACAGCCACTTTCATATACGGAATAATTTCTGTTCTTTTTAAGTTTTAATGTCGCTCCTTACTTCCAGTTAAAAAATCTTGTTTTTTCTATAATTTTCGATCGTTTTTCGACTAATCAAAGTTTGAATTGGTTCACCACATGAAAAATTAAAACGAAATTTGCATATCGATTTTGACGTATTTATTCCGTATATGAAAAATGGCCCCCTCCTCAATACCTTTCTCTTTACGGTAATGCTGTTAACACTTTCAAAAAAGCTTCATATTTTAATTAAACGGTCCCCCTGTTTCAGTAGCCGCTATTAAAAAATTGGGACCAACAGTCAAACCTTAGCGTAAAGAGTAAGTTATTGAGGAGGGGGGGGAACCCTTCATATATGGAATAATTTCTTTTCGGTTTTCAAAGAATGTCGGTAAATCAGGCTCACCCTGTATGAAATTTCCCCCGGCGGCCCCCCCCCCCTCGGAAAACTTCTCCGTGGGAATTTCATCCAACGTAAAGCGCACCCCGAAGTCAAATACCCAGTCCAGATTTGCGAACACCCCTATACCAATTTCTTCAATCATACTACTAAAATAGTTTTCCTTTTCCTGACTTACAATCACATTTTCCCACAATTTACCAGTATAATAAACGAATTGCGTCTGAAGACAAAAAGAAAGTTCACAAGAGCCCTTAAAGACCACAAAATAATGTTGATTAAAAAAAAATGTTGACAAGATAGCTAGTGATCCTTCACTTTTGTGGAAAAGTTTTAAACGCAGTGACCGGACTTCTGTCGGTAGTATTCCAGAAAAAAGCTGGATTAATTATTATAAAAGTGAGTTTTCGTCTCCTGACCTTGTTGCAGAAAGTAAATATGAAAAAGAGCTTGACCGTTTGCTTGCTAATCCTATTCGTTCTGCTTTTATAGTGACGCCATCCCATATTGAGTTTAATATAAAAAAAATTAAAAAAAAATCTTCTGCCGGTGTTGATTTAATATCTGCTAAAAACTTTGAACATTGTAGTAGTATTTTGTTGCAGCACATTTCGTTACTTTTTCAAATGTCTATTTCTTCTGGTATTGTGCCTCAACAGTTTTGTATTGGCCAGATTACGCCTATACCGAAAAAGGGGAAAAACGATCTCGATGATTGTCGATCATATCGGCCTATAACCGTCTCAAGCACTACTTTTAAAATGTTTGAGTCTATTATTCTTAAAGATATTTCCCAAAAGTGTTCTGTGCCTGCGCATCAGTTCGGTTTTCAGAAAGAACTTAGTCGTGAGCATGCTCTTTTTTCCCTTTTTACGGTTCTTGTAGATGTGGAAGGTTCCGGGGATTTTATTGTTCTATGTGCACTGGACATTGCCAGAGCATTTGATTCGTGTATTTTTGCCCAGATTTTGGTAGAAGTTCTAAAGAAAGGGAATCGCTATCGAAGTCTTCGATACATGTATAAACATCTTTGTGCCAAAATGAAGCGCGGTTCAGAGCTTTTTAATTTGCTAAAGGGCGTTAGACATGGAGGTCTCACTTCCCTTGTGCTTTTTAATAATTCAGTCATTGCAGCTCAAAGTTCTATTGAGTCCACCTGTATTTACGGGGGTTTAGACGTCTCTTTACTTACGTATGCTGATGATATCCTAAATCTGAGTTGCACTTTCTCTGGTTGTGAGAGCACTTTTTCGAAGTTAAAACTAGAATATCAGCAGATTGGTTTAAGTTATAATGTGGATAAAACTGTAGCTGTCGGTTTCAACCTCAAAGGATACTCTGATAAATCCCTCCAACTAACTGAAACTTGTATCCCCCTCTCTAAAAGCGTTATTTACCTGGGAATGCCCATTGGAAATTCAATTAAGGAAACTATTAAGCTTGCCATTCAAAATCTTGAAAAAAAGACAAGGTTAGCTTATGCGTCACTTGTCTCTAACGTTACACACCTTAGTCGTTTCGATCTTTCTAATCTTTAGAATAGTCTAACTGTGCCTCATCTTCTTGCTCTGTCTCCTATTTGGCAATTTTTTCCTGCTTCAAAAAAAAACAAAACTTGTTCATCGGATCTATTTTAAATTTGCTAAATTCCTTTTAGATATGCCCCCTTGGACTAGTAACTCTTTTTTGTCCCAAAAATTTAAGCTCATTTTCCCCTCGACAATTATTGATAAAAGAGTAAAAGATTTTAAATCTTCCGCCAGTAAACTAAATCATGATTGGTCCTCTTTATTTTTATGAGTTTTTTTTGCGTCTTTTGAAATATTTCTTATCTTGTGATTATGATATATGATTTTTGATTATGTCTATGATTATTATGATTGTAAAAACTACTTATTTTTGTTCAATGTATAAGTTTTCTTGTCTTTTTTCTTTTGTTTTTCTTATGTACTCTGTCATTTAGGGGACTTGCGCCCTTTTTTGTTTTGACAGGTTATAAGTAAATTGAATTGAATTGCATTCCGAATCTTAGATTATTCTGATTTACGTAAATTCCCTATACCAATTTGTTTTGGCGTAGTATTACAAATTTCACTCATAATTTCATTGGCAAAAGTTCTGTTACAGCAACAGTTTCTAGAATTTTCAATTTCATTTGCGATCTTCTTCAAGTAAAAGCTTTCGGACATGGGCTTCAACTCCAGGTCCTTCAATCCTCTGAATTTCCTATTTAAATGAATAAAAACTTCGAATCTAGGCCTTTTATCTCGTATTATTAGGATGTCCCTGCATTAGCTTACTTTACTTTTGATTTCAAAGCACTTTTTATTACGCTCCTAAGCTTAGATTATTTAGATTTCCGTAATATCCTTTAGCCTACCAAGATCTTGCCATCATACTATTTAAAAGCTTTCATTTTATTGATTTAATGCCTAATTTTCTATTTTCCACTCAAACCTTGAAATGTTATGATTCTTGTACGCTTCTATGCCTTTCCTGTAGTATTTTTCAAAAGTATTTATTTTATTGATTTTAAGCCTAATTATCAGATTTTCTGCTCCCAACCTTGATTTTTCAACATTTTCAAGAATACCTTCCTCCTTTCACCATTCTGCAACTAAAGACTTTCTATATTAATTTAAAAAAAACAAAGTTTTTCCGAGGGAAGTAAAGAGCGAAGTTGAAACTTAAAACGGACAAAAATTATTACTTCACAGCTTATTTAATATATATTAATATAAGTAGTACAAATAAACCAACTAATTATGTTACCCCATGCTTTTATGATTATACAAAACTAGCGCTTAAATGCATGCATTACAGTTATAGCTTTTTCTCCAGAATGAATTCTCAAATAGGTGCTTCTTCTCAGAAGTTGACATTTTTGAGAAAATTATTTAATATAGATGTTTAGAAAGATTGAAGAGGTATAAAGATTAGAAAGGTATATAAATGTCAAATGTCCTATATAAAAAAAAAATACATAAATGCCCTAAATCTCATTATTTCTGAATTTACCTTTCATTTGTACGCCCAATCCTTGAGTATGCCTGTCGTGTTTGGCATCCTGATATCTCACATACGATAAATAATATTTCGAATAGGGATAAATCCTTTTAATAGACAGTGATAAAAAATACTGGGTATTTCGATTACATATACAGTGATGGTCATCAGCAGTATTTCTGCTGATGATGATCCAGTATATTTTTTGATTTTTTTTTTCACTGTGTAATAAAAGGATTTATCCTCATTCGAAATGTTATCTATCGGCATGGAAAGGCAGTATGGCCTTTGAAATTAGAAGCGTGGTACCTCCAATGAATTTTCAGAAAGAATAGAGACAGTCGAAAAAGGTGACAAAGAATTATTTTCAATGAGGGTAAAGTCCCTTCTATCTCATCTACAAAGAGCTAATCTGGTTATCTTCAATGAAATGAGAACAAAAATTTCATTACGTTTCGTCAACAAAACCTTTCATAGGCCTCCGACAAATTACCTTTTCCCTAGTCATTTTTCCTTCCTTTGACCTCGCCCCCGTCGTTCTGCTTCAGCAAAAATCCCCTTCTTACCCCAATAAAACTGTCTACCAAAAGATATAGAAGGACTTTCGCCCTCTAAATAGTAAGCATGTGAAATAAATGAGACCCCCTCCGATTTTTCACTTTACAACTGTTAACTGTTTAACTTACAATTTAATTTTCGTTAAATTGTGTATGTAGCTTTTATTGCAAGACTAATTTATCCTCATTGTATTTTATTAATCTAACTTATTCGGTTTTTAATTCTAAATGTTTTTTACTATTTTGACATTTTCACTGTTTTGAAAACTTCTGTTTTTACAATGGTTTTGACTTTCTAGAAAAAATTTTTTATTATTATATTTGCCTACTTATTTTGCATTTTTTTTTTACACTAAAGTGCGAATTCAGCCCACTTGGGTTTGCGATAGATGTTTTCTAGAAATAAAATATGATCTTCTAATGTAGGCCTAAATAGAATTCCTCGACTTGAGAATTAAAATGGAATTGAGCGTGTGAAAGAAGCTAAAAACTGGGCCCCTTGATTTACTGTGAAAACTGTGGCACAAGATTGACAAAAAAAAACACCTAAAATCCTATTCTTAGCCAAATCACTGAGATATAAGCCCAAAGGCAACACAAACGACAAGCTCTTGTATGGGTTAGCACAATAACAGATTTATCAGGAGAGAATGGCTTAAGGTATATTAACCTAACGTAACGGAATATCTACCTGATCATTTAAAGCCTTTGAAGATTTTTTTTGCGGCATAGTATTATAGTTCCAATCATAAGAACCTCCTTGAAGAAATGGTGAAGCCAAAGGAATAGAAGATATGAATGGTGGCAGGCCTCCTGCTTCTAGTAATAATACTCTATTCTTATTGTTTTCAGACAGACGATTTGCTAGGACACATCCGGCTGTACCACCTCCAACTGAAAAAATAAAATTAGTAAGACTAATACAAGCACCACAAGGAAAATTTACAACCTACTTAGATTACTATTAATTTAAAAAGAAAGTTTTTCTGAGGGAAGTAAAGAACGAAGTTGAAACTTAAAACGAACAAGAATTATTGCTTCAAAGTTTATGTAACTTATATCCATAAGACTAGTGCAAATAAACCAACGGGTAATATTTTCCTATGTTTGTATGATTATAGAAAACTAGCGCTTTACTGAAAACACAAAGCAATATAGGAGTTTTAGCACAGTAAAAGCAAACCGATTAAGGACACTTTTTGAAAAACATAAAGCATTTTGGGATTGATGCTTCTTTATTTTTTTGCTGCATAATTTGGCATTACTTCTGCACAATGATCTCAGTCCAATGGATCGCGTTTTGGTTCTGAAAAGGACATTTCATGATTAGTTTTTTGACAAGTCCGAAGCGAAGCCATCTTTATAGTATTAGGACTATAGACTAGCTATAGAATTTGTATCATAACTTGGAATTTTCAGGTGCATAGAGAGAAATAAGCGGATTTTCGGAGCTCATATTATTGTCTATTTTTTCTTCATTTCTAGTAACACTAAAATGTATTTTTTTAAATTTAAAATTCTACATTACTCACTATTTGTGTTATAGCTGGTGAGACCAAAATTTTAGCTGATAAATACATTCATTATTTATGTTTGTCTGCTGTTCAATGACATTGCGGCTATTAAAATAATATTTATATCTATATTTAATTTTTAAGATAGTTTTAAGACAAAACCATGAATCAGAGTGTCACGGGTTCAATTCCTTATTGTGTGTGTGTGTGTGTTTTTTTTTTTTTTTTTAATCTTAGTCTTGTGCCTTCTACATGATTATGTAGATAACCTGTTGTGGTTAAGTCTGACAGCGGCAATTCTTAACCACTGCTGTTTTTCCTACTGCACCCAAAAATTATGACTAACCGCCAAAATTTGAGCGATTTTGAGCTTTACTTTTTTCTGATAATTTCTAGATAAAAAAAACGACTTCACTTTTGTGTTACATTTCTTTTAGTATTTCGAGAAAAACTTAAGTTATTCAAATTCGTCTATTTATTGTTTGCTTTGGTTTCAACAGTCTCCAAGAAAAGGTTTCACATACAGCCTAGTATTTGTTATTGGGAAATATTTTGACATTTTTTAGGTTTTTTTTCTTGCAGCGGGGGGTTGGATTTTCCACGAGAAAACTTTTTCATGGGAGGGAAACTTTCTGGGAGAAATTTCCAAGAGATGTTTTACAAGGGGAATGGGAGTTTCCTAGCATTATTTCAAAACCGTCACAAATTAAATAAAAAAAAATCAACCGGAAACAAGGAGTAGCGCTAAAAATAAAAAAGGAACGTAAATTATTCTATATATGAGGGCGGGGGTCCTCCATAAAAATAGATAGATCATGGCAATGCTGCTCCTATATTAAATTTAAATAAACAGGATCAAAAATTACTTTTAAAACCGAGTTTTTCAGAATAAAATAGGGAGTGAAGTTTAAACTCAAAACGAACAAAAATTACTGCTTCACAGTCTATCTAACATATATCGATAAAACTAGTGCAAATAAACCAATTGATAATATTTTTCTAGCTTTGTATGATTATAGAAAACTAGCGCTTTACCAAAAACACCCAAAAGCCAGTACAAAAAAAACAAGAATATTGATTTAGGGGTCAAAAGTGACTGTTGGGGTTTCACTCCTGTTTCGTTATCTTTTTCAGAAAAATGACCTGTTGTCTTTTCCGTAATTGCATTTGCTTGGATTTGCCTATACTACAATTTTCAATGATAAGTTGCTCTCGCTGATAAGCTATAGTTGTTTTGCAATAAATAAGCTTTCAAGCTAAACTCAATTTTTGTCTTCCGGGTCTTGGCCATTGAAAGATAATGCTATGCGAAAAAAGCCAATGGATTTGAACTCTAATTTATTGGATTGGTCCGTGCCATTCTGGGGTTCACCCCAATACAAGTTTTCCTTTTATGAAAATAATAATATTGGAGTTAGTTCGCTGACACACCAGAGTCAATGTTACTATGTACTACTGGGAATTGCGTTGGATTGGACATTGGAAAATATAAGTAATCTATTTTCTACAGCCGCGTGAGATTATTTTTCCAAGAACCCAGGCAGGGTAAGGCCTTACTCTTTATGCTAAAGTTTGACTTTTTTAAAAGTCCCAACAGCTTTAGCGTAAATAGGAAGGTATTAAGGAGGGGCAACCCTTCATATGCCGAATAATTTGCGTTGGTTTTGAGTTTGAATGTTGCTCCTTACTTTCAGTAAAAAAAGAAGAAAACTTGTTTTGTTGATTTAACCAAGCTCAAAACAAATAAAAATCACTAGAAGCAAGAGCTAGGCTACTCCCCTCTTCGATGTAGATAATTCTAGACTGAAATATCTAGTATTTTTGTGAAATTTATCACTGTCGATTAAAAGGATTTTATCCCTATTTGAACTTTTATTTAACCCTCTTCCAAATCTGTAAAAGTATAAAGCTTTCTGTGTCATTGGCGCTTTACTGAAATTTAAATTAAATAAAAAACAAGTTTTTTAACTGAAAGTAAGGAGCGACATTAAAACTTCAAACGAACAGAAATTATTCCATATATGAAAGGGACTGTCTCTCCTCAACGCCTCGCTTTTTACACTAAATTTTTACTCTTTGTCCCAACTCTACTTTTTAAAACAATAAAAACTTTAGCTTAAAGAGTGAGGTGTTGAGGAAGGGACACACTCTTTCATATACGGAATAATTTCTGTTCGTTTTAAATTTTGATGTCGCTCCTTACTTTCAGTTATAAGAAACTTGTTTTTTTATTTAGTTTCTGAACGTTTTTCAACTAACTCAGGTTTGAATTTAGCTCACCGTGCATGAACAATTAAAACAAAATTTGCATATTAATTTTGGCAGATTTATTCCGGATATGAAAGGTTGCCCCCTCCTTAATACCCTGGTCTTTACGCTAAAGCTGTTAGCACTTTCAAAAAAGCTTCATATTCTAATTAAACGGCCCAGTGCTTCAATTTTAGTAAACAGTCGAACTTTAGCGTAAAGAGTAAGGTATTGAGGAGGGGGCAACCTTTCATATATGGCATAACTTCGGTTTGTTTTTCAAATAATGCCGGTAAATCTGGCTCCCGCTCAATGAAATATACCCATTCCCCTCACGGAAAACTCCTCCGTGGAAATTTCATCCAACGTAAAGTGCATCCTCCGTTCAAATTCCCTCCAGACAGCTCCATCCTCGCTGAAAATCCCCCCTCCCTGTAAAATTGCTTGTGGACGATTCATCCGTAAAAATTCTCCTTAGCATTCTTTCATTTGAATAAGACTTTAATCTCTAATCGGGTTTCTTGATCCGTCCAGAAATGCCCCTTTCCGTAGAAATTGTTTCTCAGAAAATAAAACACGCGGAAAAAAGATCCTGGATAATTCCCCCGGAACATCTCCACATAAAACATCTGGCAAAGAAAATGTAAGACAATTAAAGAGAATTTCGTATAGTAGTTCTGTCAAAAACCACCAGTGTAATATTTCCCCTAAAATATTCTCTCCAATGAAATTTTCCTCCCAAAGGAAGATTTTTCTCATAGAAATCCACCCCAAGCACACCCCCCCTCCAAAAAAAAATGGCTGTATATTTCCCAATAACAAATACTATAAGTAAATAATGGGAGAAATAAACAACTTTCAGCCCTTCCCCCAGGGACTGTGGGGGGTCATTTTACACCTAAGGACAAAGGTGTTAGATTTTTCACCTACGCTGAATAAAATGGCTGGGGCCTAGTTGCCCTTGAATTTTTTGGTCACTTAAAAAGGGCACTAGTAATTTTAACTTCCTTTTGAATGAACCCTCTTGCGATATTCTTTGACAACTGGGTCGATACGATCATCCATGGGAAGAAAAAAAAAGAAAAAACAAAATAAACACGCATCCGTGATCTTTCTTCTGGCGAAAAATACAAAATTCCACATTTTTGAAGATAAGAGCTTGAAACCTGTACAGTATGGTTCTCTAATACGCTGAATCTGATGGTGTGATTTTCATTAAGTTACTATGACTTTTAGGTTGTGTTTCCCCCTTTTTTAGAAAATAAGGCAAATATTCTCTGGCTCATAACTTTTGATGGGTACGACTAAACTTGAAGAAACTTATATATTTGAAATAAGCATTCCCATTCTTTATATATAAAAAAACTGATTCTTTTGATGTATCTAATGGTATCAAAATGCTATCAATTGGTATCCATTTTTAGAGTTTCGGTTACTATTCAGCCAGGTCGCTCCTTACTTACAGTTCGTTACCACGAACTGTTAAATTATTAGTGTCTTGAAGAGACTTGGAAAGAACCAATAAAATTAAACTAATATTTTATCTATAATTATAGTGATATTAATTGCTGAAAGCTCATCAGTTCAAGATCTTATTTCATTGTTATTTTCGTTTTATTTTTAATTTGTAATAAGTTCAAAAGAAAATATTTGGAACATGATTCGTTTTCACTAAAGCGCCAATGAAGCAGCAGGCTTTATACTTTTACAACTAGGGAAGAAGGCAATAGCCAACCTATTGCTTGTAGTGAAAACTATATGCGTCTTGAACAGTCATGGAAAGAACTAATAAAACTAAAATGTTTGATATATATAGTTATAATAATTGCTGAAAGCTCATCAGTTCAAGATTTTATTTCATTGTGATTTCTAATTTATTTCCAATGTTGTAATAAGTAAAAAAAAATATTCGTAATATGATTCGTTTTCAGTAAAGTGCCAATGACGCAGATGGTTTGATACTTTTACAGTTAGGGAAAAGGGCAGTAGCCAAACTCTTGCTTGTAGTGAAAACTATATGTGTCTAGGACAGTCTTGGAGCCTCCTCCAAAATTTTTTGGACTATCCCCTTCCCTAAACCTTGTATGCCCCTGGGGAATAACTTACAACCCTTGACCCCAGGGGTTTGCGGGGCTAGGTCAACCCCATAGGCATTGTTATATGATGCTTGGATTAGTTTGAACAAAATGGTTATCTCAAAATTTAGGTCGAATTTGTTTGGGGAAAAGGGGCTCAGGGGTGGGGGGGAGTTAGGCTAGTTGCCCTCTTCTATGGAACTAGAAGTTTCAATTACTAACCAATCGAGCACCCTCCAAAGATATTACGACTACTCCTTGCATAAAAACCTTGCATGTCCAGGGAATTGCTTACAACACTTGCCCCCGGACTTTGAAGGGTTGTGCCGACCCCAAAGTTTCGTTATCTAATCTTTGAACTTTTTTAAAAAATAATTGTTATCCAAAGATTTTGATTGGATGCATTTGGGGAAAAGAGAGCGTGGGGGCTAGCTGCCCTTCAGCCCCTTTGACTCCTAAAAAGGGAACTAGAGCTTTGAATTTCCAGTCGATTGAGTCCCCCTCAAAGTTTATTTGACCACTTCTATAAAAACCTTATATGCCTCCGTGGTATAGCTTACAACACTTGCCCCCAGGCTCTGGGGGGTTTAGTCGAATTCAAAGTTTCCGTTATCTGATCTTTGAACTATTTTTAATAAATGGCTATTTCACAGTTCTTATCAGATGCATTTGGAGAAAAGAGGGTGTGAGGGGGGAGGTCTAGCTGCCCTGCCATTACTTTTGACTCTAAAAAATGGAACTAGGACCTTCTAGCTCCAATAAAATGAGTTCCCTCCGATGTTTATACGATCATCCCTTCCATAAAAACCTTATTTACTCCCGGCGTATAGCTTTCAACACGTGCCCCCAGGCTCTGGGGGATGTGTCGACCTGAGTTTTGTTATCTGATCTTTGAAATATTTTGAACAAAACAGCTATCTCAAAATTTCGATCGTATGGATTTGGGGAAAAGAGGGCGTGGTGTGGGGCTAGTTGCCCTCCAAACCCCTTAAAAAGAGCTCTGCACCCTTAAAAAGAGCTCTAGAACCTTCAATTTCCAATCAAATTAGCACCCTCTGAAATTAGTAAGACCACCCTTCCATAAAGACATTATATTTCCCCGGGGCATAACATTCAACACATTCTCCCGGGATAGGGGGGAGGGATCGGCCCTGCAGCTTTTGTTATTAGATCCTTGAACTATTTTGAACAAAATGGCTATTTCCAGATTTTAATTCCTAGCATTTGGGGCAACCAGGGCGTAGGAGGGGGCTTTGTTGCCCTCCAATCCCTTTTAACTCTTAAAAATGGCTCTAGAACTTTCAATTTCCAATCAAATTAGTCCCTTCCAAAATTTATACGACCACCCCTTCCACAAAAATCTTATATGCCATAAGGGCATAACTTTCAACACGAACCCCAAGGCTCTGGGGGTTTTGTCGACCCTGGGGGTTTTGCTAGTTTATCTTTTAACTATTTTAAACAAAATGGCTATCTAAAAATTTTGTTCGGATACTCTTTTCGAAAAGAGGGCTTCAGGGAGGGGGCTAGATGCCCTCCGATCCCTTTTCACTCTTAAAAAGGGCACTAGAACTTCCGATTTCCAATTGAATGAGACCACGCTGAGACTGCATCTCCAATTGAGAGGCAACATTATTGATTTTAGATATATTTTTTCAATGTCCAAAACCACTCGGGGAGGGGGATTTGAGTGACCTAAAGAGCTTGACTACTCTAGCACGAGTGTCACGTAAAATATATAAAGAAACGGATCATTAATAATTGTTTTACTTTTTATTGATACACGGGACTATGGTGAAGAATATTTGGACAATTTGTCATTGCAGAAAAATAAGTGCATGATTAATCAAATTGGTGCCAATCCTGATGCACGAATAACAAACAATTTACTCAAACTTTCATAAAAGACAGATTTGAAATAAGCTTGAAGAGAAAATTCTAATTAACTGAAAATTCCCCCGCCCATTATACTTGTCTTACTGTAAAACAAGTATTTTAAATCCTTAATCCTTAAAGAAAAACTAAAATAAGATGAAATCTCACCAATTATAAAGTCATAACGACCAATCGGATGCATGACTATGCTTGTATACCAGATAAAAAAATAGCTTTGCAAAATATGGTACAGGAACGTTGCAGACACTACTACGACAACGGCTGAAACGAATAAAAAGGTTTAACAGTTTAATATATCTTTTCCTCTTTTTTTACGAGGATCTCCAACTCAAAACCTTAGATTAGATTGTCCAACTCAGTAAAATACTCACAACTCAGTAATCACTAATTTGTCTATGCTACTATTTTCTCCACTCTCCCGAATGACGTGTAAAAGGACTCTGTAAACTGCACAGCAGCTTTACCACTTGAAAAACATTAAGTTTCTTTTAGAAATCTTCTTTAGATAAATAGTTACTTGACAGAGCGTTTAAGAAAAGTTAAATAAAGATAGTATAAAATTTAAGAGCAATAGATTGTTTTTTAAACATAAAATATAACCTATACAACAAATTCTCATTTTGGTTGAAGTATTTGAGAACAATGCAATAACATTAGACATCAAAGCGAAAATTCAGCTCAAACTTAACAGTCATTACGTATAAGTAGATTTTTTTTTAAAGGTAACTTTCTTTGTGAAAGTTTTGTTCAATATAAGACTTTCTATAGTAACCCTTAGTCGTTTCTAAAAACATTTCCTATCAAAGGAATTTTCCCACTGTCTGCTTCTTCTTGATTATTTTCTGCAATTTAATGGATTAAATTGAAGAATTTAATCCATTAAATTGGATCATGGAATGGATAATGGAAGGATTTCATTACTGACATAAGATTTAGAATTTTTAGGAGGAAAATCTCAGGGAGAGGGAGTAAAAGAAGATTTCGGAGTTCTACATGTCCTTGACCTCTGTTGTTTCTGAAAAATCCTAAGGATTCGATACTCCGACAGAATATCACATGCTGAGGTGTGCCACCTCTGCTGTAACATTGAGCCCAAAGACTCGATTGTCAAACAGAGAAGACTAAGTTGGCTTAGCTATGTCTTGAGAAAACCTAATGGCCGAATCACAAATCAAGTAATTGTAGCTGTTCCTTTGCCAGCATGGCACGGGTGTCCTGTTGGTCAATAGAAGTATTGGTGGGCAAATGTCAAAACGACATCGACACAATTGAGGGTTTTCGAAAGTTTAGCAGAAAGCAGTAGAGCTGCTGGTTCCGGTGGTCCAGGTGCCAGAGCATCAAGGAGTCCGCGTCTGGTCCCGCAGCAAGTACTAAGGAAAGAGTCTATCGTGTTGCAGCAGCATTCTAGTTCTGTTAGTTAGCAGAAAACTTATGAATGATGTTAAGAGGGGTGGGATTTGGGAATACAGAAGAGGAGGGATCGTATTCCTCAGGATTAAGATTTTTAACCATGGAGATTGTGATTCTAATTTTTTCATTCTTCCCAGGCTTTCCATATCGGAAATGGCATCCAAAGTACATTTTTTGGGTGCCAAACGGTACTTCATGATGGCGTTATCAACCCAAATTTATACAAAAACAGTAAACATAAAAATTAGATTTTAAATAAGCATTTAAATTAATTTTTGAATAAGCTCTCTTTGATGTTCCAATGTTCCGCCCAGCCTTTGTATTCCAGAAATGGTACGCAAATTTTTCTTTTTGAGCAGCAAATGACACTTAAGAATGACGTTAACGAGTCAAACTAACAAAAAAGATGACGTGCAAAAATTAGCCTTAAAATAAACTCTTAGACAACTCTCTATGATATTTTAGTGGGGGTGCTAACATTTCGACTAACCGTCACAAGCACTAAACGTCATAACATCTAAAATGAAAATTCGTCAGAACCACTAACTGTCAGGACAAAAAACTTTATAAGTTTATATAATAGCAATAAATATGTAATAGTTTAGAAACAAATTTCAACTATATATTTGCACATCAGGGGGGTGGGGGTAAAGCATAACCTAATACGTAACCTAACCTAACCTTGGTACCTTTTCCAACCTAAACCCCAAAAAACTAAAGTTTTAAAACTTTAGATGTTATGACGGTTAGTGCTTCTGACGGATTTTTTTGTTAGTATTGTGACGGATTTTGTCGATGTCCTGATGTTAGTGCTCCTGACGGTTAGATGTTATGATGCCTTCCCGTTTTAGTGCCCCGCTAGTGGCTGGGGAAAAAAGAAGAGAAAATGAGGACACACCAGGACTACCCATGCAAAAACAGATTTTCAAAAACAAAAAAAGACAGAGATTTTCCTTGTTGTTCCAGGTGAGGGGCTATAAGTGTCACGGATAAGGTTTTAGACAAAGATAACTTCCACAATGTACATTTTGTTTTGGCTCATCGTCATTTTGAGGGATTTTAGGCTCTATTCCAAGATTCCTGTGAATTATTTTTTGAAACAACATTTTACCATCCTTAAAGTAACTACAAATGACAATTTTTTCTCACTAGACATTTCCTTTCTTAACTCATTGGTCACTGTAAGCCGCAGTTCCCTCTTTACTAGGTTGCAGGTATCGTTGAAATCATGATGAAATATTTTAGCAAAGAATCATATTGCCTTATATAGACTCATTGCCTAATTAAGAAAAGATCATTTTTTCAATATTTATTGTCTCGGTTAAAAAGAAAACGAGCAAAAAAAATTGAAAAAAAAGTTTTAATCCAGCAGTTCGTGGCAAGGAACATTAAGTAAGGAGTAACCCGGCTCAATAGTAACCGAAACTCTAAGAAAATAAATTTTGATACCAATAGGTAGGTAAAAAGAAGCGACTTTTTATGCTAATTTCAAATATATAAGTTTCATTAAGCTTAATTTTATCCATTAAAGGGTAAGAGTCTGAGGAAATTTGCATGATTTTTGAAAAAGGGGGAAACACACCCAAAATTCATAGGGTCTTAATGAAAATCACACCATAAGATTCAATGTACCAGAGCCCTACTGTTGAGTTTTCAAGCTCCTATCTGAAAAAATGTGGAATTTCTATTTTTGTCAGAAGAAAGATAACGGATGAGTATTTATTTGGTTTTCTTTTTCTTTTTCCCAGAGGTGATCATATTGGGAAAGAGTATCGGAAATCTAGAGTATCTAGAGTATCGGAAAAGGACTCATTCGAACGAAAATTAAAAGTTCTAGGTCCCTTTTTAAGTGACCAAAAGTTGGAGGTCAACTAGGACCCCTCCCAAGACGTTTTTCCCCAAAATGGTTCGATGAAAACTTGAGATAGCGATTTTGTTCAGCATAGTTAAAAGGCCGAAATATTATGCCTTCGGAGATATTATGACACCACCAGCCTCTGGGGAAAGGTCTTTAAGCTATGAAATTTGCTCATTGTTTATGTATAGTATTTGTTATTGGGAAGTATGTATACATTTTTTCGGGTGGGGGATTTTCTGTTGGTGAGACTTTCCATGGAGATGATTTTCCATGGAGAGGGATATTTCCAGGGGTGAATTTTCACCAGGATTAAATTGTCTAGAGAATAAATCCGTGGGGGAGGGAGGGATTTTTCCGTGGAGGTTTAGCCAGATTTCTGGGCAATATCAGAAATTAAATATTTTTTTTCAACGGAAAGTAAAGAGCAGCATTAAAATTTAAAACAAACAATAATTATTACGTATATGAGGGAGATTGCTCCTCCTCAACACCCCGCTGTTTACGCTAAAAATTTGAATTATGTCTCGAATTTTAAGAATGACTCCTGAAACACAATGTTCATTTAGTTAGAACAATATAAAGGTTTTTTTTAAGTACTTAACAAACTTTAGCATAAAGAGCGAGGTGTTGAGGTGGAGCAACCCCTCATATACGTAATAATTTTGATTCATTTTAAGTTTTAATGTTGCTCCTTAGTTTCAGTTGAGAAAAAAACTTTTTTTTAAAAATTTAATTACAGAAACAAAGATCGAGTGCCCTACGGAAAAAGGAGCGTGCTCATTTTTTTTAGAGATTTATAATTTGTTTCGTTTTTTCCTAGAGTATTATAATCGTGTACTCAAAGTTATTATCATGGCCGGCAAAGTACAATAGGGAGACATACAATTAGTCTTTTATTTTCTGCAAGCTACTCTTAGAATTTCTGATGCTAAAAACATCCTTTTTTAGGTCAATTTTGTGCTTCAAACAGGAAACGAACGGTAAGGAGTGACTTAGATTAGTAGTAACCGAAACTCTAAAAAAGGACTTTTATAACAATTAATATATAAAGAGAATCAGATTCTTATGCTGGTTCCAAATATGTACACCAATTAAATCAAATAATGCTTAATAATGTTTAATTAACTGGCAGTTACCGTAGCGCAGTGGTAATGTGACTCTCCTTCGGTAATAGGGGATGTGAGTCCAGACCTCTTCGCGGTAACGAAACGAATTCCCAACACGGGAGTCACCAATTAGGACAAGTTTATAAATGCAGTCATAATGAAAACTCCTTGAATTTTTTTTATGTTTTCTGAGTTTTCTGAAATTATACAATTTTGACAAATATAATACAAGTAATACTACAGATACGTCGGGTAACTGCATTTACTACATTTTTGTTTCTTTTTTTTTTTTAATTCGCTGAAATTAGTACTTCCTTATTAAGAGTTTCCAATGGAGAAATCTTCGCAAATTAGAGAGAGGACTAATTTTCACCTCATAAAAGGAACTTTTGTCAGTTGAGCAACTTCTCTTGTTCAAGAAAAGTTTTCTCGTTGTTCTTTAATCATTACTGTTCTTTACTAGGTTGCAGCGATATATTCAAAAATTGCCATTTATAACTTTTTTCATGACTTGTAACGATTGTTTCGATTAGTCTTAATAGTAATACACGTAAATAAGGGCTTTTTTTGTTATAAGTATTCGGAATTCCATCTAAAGACGTGAAAAAAATGTTTTAACAAAATCTAGGGTCTGCCTATGATTGTTGTTCAGTTCCTATGGACTTCAAATACGTTGTCGATTGAAATACGATTAAAATATGCAAATGTTTGTTTCAAAATGTTTTCTATTTTCGTTCCAAACAAAATAAAATATAGAAATGTGTACTTAAAAATATGTTTTGTTCAAAACACAATGTAAATGTGTGCTTCAAAATGGGCTCTTTTTTGGTTTGGAACAAGATTTTTTTCTTTCCCTTTTTTTTTATAAATTTTTTCATTAATTTTTATTTTTTTTACTTATCGTTTTCGGTCATCCCCATGCCTACGTTAATACAATCAGTCACGCCATGCCTACGTTGGTACAAAACAGGAAGCAATCAAGGGGGATATCATAGTTTCGAAACCGGAAGCAGTCAATCATAAAGTGACAGGACCGGCATCCCCTTTTTTGTGTCTCGTATCTCCTGCACCCATAGTGGAATAGAAGGCAGCACTACGGGCACCGTTTGTATTTGTGGTGGGCGCCACTTGTATTTGTGTAGGCCTTACTACTCATGACATTAAGAAGAAGTTCATCTTATATGCGGTTAGAAGAAAAAACGAAAGCAAGAATCAAATATATAAAAGCCTGCCGCGTGGCACAAGGTTAAGTATGATTCTGAAAACGAAGGAGCTCCGAGAGATAGAATTGACTACGGGCTGTTTTGGGTAATCATCCGACTGATCGTAAATAAACAGTAGGGTAACGAAAATTTTTTCCACAAAAATAAGTTTTTCAAAGAAAAGTACAGAACTCCATTAGACCAAAAATGAACAAAAATAGAATCAAATAATCTACCATGGGCAGAACTACCACAAATCAGTTTCGATAAATAAATGAAACTTAAAACGAACAGAAACTAGAATAAATAACCGAATCAAACTCAAAACGAAAGGAAATTAACATAAGTAGGGCTTAAAACCCCTATGTTTCCTCGAGACCAGAACATAATTTGCACTTTGCACGTTATTTCGATATCTTTAGATTTAACTCAACACCCCCTTAATAATCCCTGGAAGTTTCAACTTCATACCCTTAGCCATTCCTGAGATATTGCAGATTCTCCGTTTTGTTAACTTGGTAGGAGGTAACTTTTGATTTTCTTACTACTTTACTTTTCATAAACTGTAAGTCCTATAGGAGCTTATAGTACAACGATGTTATTTTTTTCAGGATTGGAGACACAATTTGTTTAGTCCTTTCACCCTTCCCCCAACACCAAATTTGAAGTTCTCTTGTCCCCCGTTTCCTTTTCTCAAAATTATCTTAGTTTTAATTCTATCCCTCAAATTAGAGAAATCGGTTGTATATAGTGTCTTTTGATTTACTCGGGTACACGTTTCGTTTCCAGAGTACTCTTGGGAAACAGTGGGAATCTAAGAATGGCAGGCGATGCGTAAGAGCTATCTCAAAATAGAACTAACTAGGAACACAAGATATTCGGCACATTTCTAGGCTCTCTACCCCTCCCCCCCCATTTCAAAAGTTTGATCTGATATCTGTGGGGTTTAAAGGAACGGGGTACCAGAAAAGGGCACAAGAGGAATACTGGGTGCCCTACATTTACATTTGATTTTATTAATAGGCATTATGTTTTTCGATTTTCAGTTAAATCAGCCCCTTTTTGTAAGAGTGGCCTAGGGAAAAACATACACTAATGCATTGAAGCCATATCGCTCTTTCCTTAGGCAACCCTACCACGCTACCTCTGAGGTTAAAGAAAAACAAACTTTTTGAGTTTCGTTATAAATTTATAAAATAATCAAGAATATTTTTTTTGGAACAATTATCAAGCGAAGACAACGAAATTTTTTTATTTTCCCCTTTCTTTTAAATTCTTTGAAAACCAATCCTCTCTTTGTGGAATACGCAGATGCCCTGCAACAGTAACAAAAACCAGAAATACTTACAAAAAATCTTAAGTTTGTTCATCTCACCACTAAATAAACATCTCTAGACTAATGAAGACGTTTCCGAGTCAAGCACTAAAGATTCAATGGATAAAATAGACAAAGATACAAGAGCACGACTGACCGTTTCAAAGGCTTCAAGAGACATTGTTAGCAGCAGTCAAATATCAAAATTCCTCTATAATATGACACTATGTATGGGAGAAGCACTTTTAAGAAAATAGAGGAGAAAGAAAAAACAAAATACTATTTTGTCTAAAAGACAAAATACATGCAGACGTATTGGACAAATTGTGAAGACTTTAAATTTACAAATTAACTGTCATTCCTAGACAATTACATGTTTCATTAATCAAAGAGTTCATGGTAACGAATTGTAAGCAGTGACTTGTGCTAAGAGTAACCATAACTGTAAAACAGGAGTTTTGGTAACAGTATACATAAACAATTGCCTTTTTACAACTAAAACTTATTAACTTTGAAGTCACTCATCAAAAGATACATGCCTGATAAAATTTGCCTGATTTTCAAAAATTGTAGAACACCCCTAAAAGGGCAAATGATCATCATGGAAATTACTTTAACAAACGTATCACATGAAAGAAACTTGTTGCAGAAATTTCAAGGTCCTACCTACAAAATATGGACTTTCGTTTTTTTCTTTCGAAACGAATGATCAAAGATGCGTGTTTATTTATTTTTTTTTCATTTCCGCGGGCGATCATAACGCACCAATGGTCCTAGAAAAATGCGAGAAATTTTATTAAAACGCAGATTAATAGTTCTAGTGCCTTTCTTAAGTAGTCAAAGATATTGTGGAACAACAATCAGGTGTTTTCTGCCGTTTGGTAGTTCAAAATTAGTTTTGCCCCAGAGGGCCAAAATGCTATCGATCGGAAAAATCTGAGAAACCCAATCAATTTAAAACTATGAAACTGTATATTCAGCTTCCCAGTTTCAGAGGCGGTTTTCCGCGTGAAGCCATACTCCTAAAGAGTCAGATAGCCCATATAAAATTAACGGTTAATATATACATTTATTTTAAAGCTTCATTTAACTAAGTTGATTCACTTGAAACTTGATTAAATTATGTAGTGATGTACACCTTACACGTCAGTTATTATGAAGGAGAACTAGTGGGTCTTTGCGTAGGTGGAGTGTGTCTGATGCACAAAAAAAAAATCATTTTTATGCCCAAATGTTCTCACCCTTTTGAGTCTTCCGACAAATATAGAAAGTATGGCTGGGAGTGGGGGGAGGAGGAGGGGTAGAAATTAGGTTCTATTTTCCTTTTAGTTTAGGATTGATGCTATTTATAAAAAAGCCAATGAATAAAAAATCAAAGAAACAATTGCAAAAAGGATAAATAAAAAACGTAAATATTTATAAATTTTTATTCTAGAATACTAAATAATGGGTCCCTCACTCTCTCCTGAGAGAAAAACCTCCTTTCAAATAACCTCAGCAAACGCTTAAGACACCATCGCCTCTACCATAACGCTTCAGGGATTTAATTAATTTTTGAGAAAAAAGCACCCTTGATTCTGTAGTTTATTGAAGACTACTGAGATTACAGGTTTACCTGAATCAGAACTCAATGGATTTAAAGTCGGGGCAGCAGCTTGCTAATTTTGCTACCAGAGAAATTTAAAGATATTTAAAATCAGGGATGCCCATTGCTAATTCCGATTCTCAGGAAAACCAATTGAGTATGTTAGACACAGGCTGGCTCTTTACACTACTGAGACTGATAAATATTTGACTATATTTCTATCAGAGTAGTTCCTGGGGGGGGGGGGGGGGGGGGCACCGAGATAGTAACCCCAGGCACCATGGCTTGGGATGCGTAGCGGCTGGGGAATTACCCATTGTGATCCAATTTCTCACTTTGATTCGGCCTTTTTTTGCTTATATATGAGTCGGGAGGGGAGCGCTGTAACTAATTTTTCGCCGGACGCCACCAGCCCTAGGAACGGGTCTTATTTCTATTACTATCATTTCATAAAACTTAAAAATCAAAAAGCAACATTTTTACTCCGAGCTTCACCAAAATAAATAAAGGAATACTAACTTAAATCTAAATACATAAACTATTAAATTCTACAAAGAATTAAAATATGGAGGTGTTTGAGTGTCACTCCAAGTCTTGGTTATTAAGATACTTCTCAGGGTGTAAATCTTGAATAATATATTTCTAAGGCTTTATTTTCACACTGACGGTACTTTGATATCAATTGCATGTACACCTAGAAAAAGGATTAAATAGAAAACAAAATAAATGACAGAAGATGACAACTAAATACAGTAATTCGTTTCCTGTTGCATATGATTGAAAATCCTTTATATTTAAATTTATTTTAAGTTAAAAGAAAGAAAGAAAGAAAGAAAGAAAGAAAGAGAGAGAGAGAGAGAGAGAGAGAGAGAGAGAGAGAGAGAGAGAGAAAGAGAGAGAGAGAGAGAGAAAGAAAGAGAGGAATGGATATTTTTTGTGGGAGCCCTGTGTAGACAAGCGCGTCAACGCAGGTGCAGAGGGGATTGTCCCCCTCCTATACTCATTTGCCTTATTTTGTTAATTTCATTAAAAAATTACTTTTTAGGGGGATTTTCTTTGAAAAAAAAATTAAAAACAACAACACCGTTGTTTGTACAACCTTTCGAAAAGCGAAAGAAAGCGAGTCGCCGATCCATAATGCTCTTCAAAAGGACATATTGTCTTTTACACTTTTTCAAAAGTAAAAAGAAAGCTTGAATTGAAAGTTCTGTTTATTAAACTGATTTGCAAGCAAGAAACCCTTTTAGAAAGGGAATTGCACCTTACCTTAATAAAAATGAATCGTAAACACAGAGCTACTTGAACTTAGAGCAGTACCTAATACTTTAAAATTATAAAAAAAGAAGAAACTAATGTGAAAAAATTTATATTGTTTAGCATTTGTATTTACTGTTTTCAGGAAAGTGGAAAAGATGTTCTAGCATTTTGGAGGATTTGAGGAGCAGCAATACCGCAAATAATTATTATTTTCTTTTTTTTAAGTTCGGGTTCATTGTTCATTCAAATTTCAGCTTGTTTTAAGTTTAAAGCTCGTACTCTATGTATATTTTGTTTCAGTTGATCTTGTAATTTTGTTAGCTTTCGCATATGTTAATAGTAGTAATGTTGTTAAAAATTAAACAAAAACAAAAAAAGCAGTTAATGCTAATCAACTATTGATGGCAGAAATGTAATAGCAGTAGTCGTGGTAAGAGTAACTATGGAAGTATTTTGTAACTATAGTGCAATAATATCTTCATATTTATAAGTAATCAAGAGCTTTAGAAATCCTTAGTTATTACATTGCTTTGATTTTGGACGATTTATAATGGAAAACTATCGTCATATTTATCATCAATACTTTCAGAAATTCTTATAAAATAATTCTGACAGAACTCAAACACTATTTGGGAAATTTGTCCTTAATGTTTCTTAATTTAGGACAGTCATGCTCTAATTTTTAATGACTAAAATGTATTTACTAAACCCAAACCCAAACCCAAAGCAATCCCTAAATGACTATGAGTATAAAAAGGCTTCAACCTTAAATAACTTCCGAACGATCACAATTCAAAGTAAAAATTTGCCTATACTTTAATAAATATATGAGTAAACAGCTAGAGGGTGGGGGGCGAACACCCAAAGGGATTTACTTTGGGACCTTTAATTATACAAATTAGGAATCTTTGCATGGCTTCAATTTTGAAACACATCCCATGTTCGGGAGAGATACACTGGATAGGAGGTTGTACGGGAGAAGACATGTTGCCGTCCAACTGACTTCCACCCTTAAAAAGGGTATTATAACTTTCAAGTTTGTAATCGAATGAGCCCTCTGTGAAGTTAATGTGACTTCTTGATTTTGAATAGCGTTCAGAAACGCTATTTCTGAATCAAGTGCCCAATGTCTTTTGATTCTGGACAGTTATACTCAGCTTTTAATGACTTTTAGCGACTAAAACTCTTTAAATTATCCAAATTACTGTAATCCAAAGAAAGTACAAACTGGGGAGATGGGGATGTCGGAAGGATCAAAGTGATTTCTTTTAGACCCTCCAATGATACATATTGAAAATCTTTGTACGACTTTTATTTCAGCCGGATGTAACATGTACATCCTTAGCCAACTAATTAAGAGAGAAAACGGTTTTCCAAGAAACACTTTTTTCAAACAAAAGCTTAGAAAATATTTAAACCTTAAGAAACTAGAAATAAAATTATATAAAGGGCCAAATTTAGAACAAGGAGAAAGTACCACGAATGAAAAAACTAAAGCTGAAACAAACAAAAATTAAAATGAACAATTCTCGTCAAACTTAAAACAGAAGTAATGTTGAAAAAAATTGGCTCTGAACTGCGCCCCCCCCCCCCACTTAAAAGTTAGTTTTTCCAAAGACACAGGACGTAAGCCGATTTCGCACGACATAGTTAAATTCCACCCATGACAAAGGCATTTTGAATAACAGAAATTACCGTGAAGTTTAGCCCTATTTGGAACGAGTAAGGACTAAGGTTGTTTTGAATCGAATTACGACTAAGGTCGTTATTATACCGATTCTGGACTTAACTCATTTTTACATCGTGTCACCGAAGTTCAGGAGATTGAACTTGTATAATATTTCTACCGTATTAAGAGCTAGCACGTCTTTATACTAAGCATGAACTTGACGTGTATTTACAAGAGCCCCCTATCCTTGAATTACAATTTTTCGGAAAAACCATAGAGGGACATCTTTAAGACTTTTCAACTGTTCAAATTGAGTGCCAAGGGGACATGAAGGGTTGAAGGTTGTCAGATTTCCCTCTGATCGGCATCAGTCCTTAAGCTCACTTCCAAGTTTCTGCAATCATGCTTTTTACATGATTCGGCTGAAAAAAGTACACGGGGGACGCATCGCTCTTCAGTAGGTAAACACTGTTCCACTGATTATTGCAAGAAAGAAATATGCATTAGAATCAAGGAGTCAACTATGAATTCAGTTGAACACCACTAAAAGACTTGTACCTTTTTTATTTACTGAAACTTAATTTTCTCAATTCTTGTTTTGTCTAGAGCGACTCATTTTAGCTTCCAATGACTGATAAGACTTTCATTGGATCGGATAAGACTTTCTTTTACTGGATTTCCTTAGCCATAACGATGTTTGTTGTATGGGCAAATATCTTTTGTTTCATTAAGATAAGTCAAGTTCAATGCAATCCACTAGAGGGAATTTTCCCACTTTCTAGATATATACTTTCTTTTTGGGCAGGATGATACAGTGATAACTATTAGAGGCGCAACATCGTCACTTAGATTCCATTTGCGGCACCAATTGACACACTTATTTAGGTCAACTATTTTACACATTAGAAAAATTACCATTGGTTTTCGAAATTGGGATTCGACAAATAGCGAGGTGTTGCACTTATTGAGTTTTAGAAACTGTGCTATATTTTAACCATTAAATTTGATTTTCTTGGGTTTCCTTTTTTGAACTATAAATAAACGCAATACTTCAGATAAGAATTTTATTCAATGTTACCTTGCATGCCGTTTCATTAGGTGTACATAAAAGACATCTCTTCCTCCCACTTGTTTGATTGATATAATCGTAGAAAGGAATCCTTTCGTCTGACTGTTGAAGGGCGTAGGCAGCCATATAGGCTGCACCCAGGCATGCTGAGTCAGGTAAGTCCTATAAAAAATAAATATACATAAGACCAGCGTATTACTTCATATAATAATGAAACTTTCAATAAAAAGTCCTAATGGCTACCTATTTCTTGTCCATTTTCTTCTACACTTTTTTTTCAAATTGCTAAAAACAAAACTGAATTGTAAAATAAACTTGTCATCGGATGGACTAAAATTTTAACCTTTGTTACGTTATCCTGATAGCTCAATCCCTTAGAGGATAATAAAGGATTATGATGATTGATCAACTGACTTAAACAATTTATCTCAACAAAATAGATGGCTCGCAAGACGTTCTTAAAAAACCGCTCAACTAAGACCTAATTCAAGTTAATCTAGAATTAGAATTATATAGATTACTACAAGATAGTCTGAGAACACTTCCTAAGCAGACAGCTGTTCTTTCTTTTGGTCCATATCATTTTCTAATCTAAATATAGACTGTTTCTCCTGTTCAAGACTTTCTTTCAATGCCCAATGCTTTTCTTCTTCCAACTGATTTCTATCTTCTTCTTTTGTTTCTTCAGCTTTCTTCGTAGCTAAGGTTTCAAGATATATCTCATATGCCAATCAGGCAGACCCTGTACAGGAAATAGTCTCAAAGGAGAGGGGATACAATTCAATTTTCTCGCATTACAGCTTCAGCACATCTTTGACAGTCCGATTGACATTGAGAGTTCTTTTCAGCATCAACATCTGACACTGGTTCAAATCATTTTCTAGTTTAGAGAATTATTCACTATATTTGTAGTTCCATGTGAAACCATGAGAGCAGCACATATGACGTGTGTCCAATTAGGATAGATCCTATGTCAGTTATATGTAAGGAGATGGGTCCGATAACTGTCAACTTGTTGACTGTGTTGTTTTTAGGCTTATCTTTGCACTAGATCAAAAACCACTTATTTTGTTACCTGCCACCAAGTCTTGACCATAAAAATAGTAACTTTAGGTACTTTTGAAGTAAAAAAGTGACCAAATAGTAACCAAAAGTAAAAAAAAGTGATCATATTTAGGGACCCACAAATAATAATGACTGGTCAAGATCGCCAGCTTTGGCACCGTTACAAGTTAGCTTCAAAAAACTAGACACTGAATTCAGGTCTAGATGATCATCATTAGCTTTTTTTTCTCAGATACATTGACTTTTATTCATATGCTAGGATACAAAATGAAAAAAGAAGGAACGAAAACACAAAAAAAACGCTGAAAATTACACAGTACTGACTTTAGAAATCACTGCCTTCAAATCACTTCTTTTTCTTGGGGAGGAGCGACGAAATCAAGCTTGCATGCCTTTTGAACACTTTCTGCTGTATGCACTCGTTTTTCTTGGCAGTTTCTCTTTCTTCACTTAGCATTTTCGTTGCTACTTCAACCATTGCCTGGGCAATCCCAATTTCCAAGAGGTCTTTCGCTTTTATCACCTTCGTTAGTTTTTCATTAGCTTCCTCGATCAGCTGATCAATAACTTTTCTTTGTTCAGTGTGATTGGATTTTATGTCTTTGAGATTTTCTTCCAATGCTTCAATCTTCTTCTTTTCGCTTGCTATCAGCTGCTTGTTTTCTTTCTGCTTGGCAAGTATCTCTTCTTCCTTTTTTCGACGCGGTTCCATTTCATCTTTTTTCCTATACTCATTTTCAACATGGGCTTTGTAACTATGACTTGAAGACCCGCCAAGGTCAAGCAGCTCTCACGTAATTGGCAAACATTCAGGTTGGTTTCCGTATTTCTTCATACCATCACAAATCACTAGCCTTGCATTTAACATCTTCAAACCCATGCAGGTTTTATCCTCAGTTAAAATACGACCTGACTTTGAGAAGGTTCTCTCGACATCGGCATTGCCATGTGACAGCGATAAACTGGCCTTTACTACCCCAGAGATCTGGGGGTACTTCGGGTTACCTTGATCGTCGTTCAGGTAAAAAAAAATACTTCCAAAATGCTTCAACACTACGTGTGGCAATTATCGGCTCAGGCTCAAGCTGTAGTAGCGCCCACTCATCTTTGACTCTGTCACAGTTTACAGTGAAAGGCATCACTTGATAGATCTTCAACAAATCGGAGGAACTTCTGGGAAGCTTACGATTTTCACGGCGAAGGCAATGAGAATATTTCAAGACAGATCCAGGTGGAGGCATCTTTTGCAAAATATGTTTGGACGCAGAAACGTAGGATTCTTTGACCTTGGTACGAAACTGAGCACGTTCTAACTCTGATAGATTTTCAAGGCATTCTCCAGCTCCTTGGCCACACTCTACGTTTTCTAAGGAAAGAAAGTTGTCAAACACGTTTAAATATGCGACCAAGACGCTCCGTCTCCTGTGAATATCCACTAGAACATCAGGTTTCAAGCACCTACTCAGCAGCACCTACCCCTGCTCGAGGAGCCTCCTCGCTGCTTCTCCAAGAGTAAGCCACCGGGAGGTAACATGTTTCACAAAACGATGAGCCGGAAGCCCAAGGAAACATTGTATCTTCGTGCATTCCTCTGCACGTAGGGCCACCTTCTGCCACTCGTGAAAAAAGTAGTACACACGAATTACAAGGTCAGAAACAGCCTGTGCGTGAACTTTTAAGTCTTTCAAAAAGCATTGTGAATCATATGAATATTACAGGTGCCAACATCAATGAGGCCTCTGTCACTACGTGAGCCTTTCGGGAAGAGGTTCGTATCAACGATGTCTTTGAACCAATCATCTGCGGACCTTTGCTCCTCATTCGGAGCAGGAACCTGTGCTGCTTCAGTATCGGCGTCTATGTTAAAATAGGAGTCTAAATGTCCCAAAGGACTTAGCTGAGCATAGAAACTACACTGATGGGTGCTTCACTAGATGTTGTTGGTGGTTTATCTGAGACATAGGTCGAGAGGAACTCATAATCCTTGAAGACATCTCTGTTTGTGGGGTAGATCCCACTTGCTCTGGATCCACTGATGATATTCTCAGGAGTGAAAGCCTTCGGATATTCTTTCCCCAGCACTTCGGCAATGTTATACGTTGATATAGTTTTAGATTTATGGGCAGTCATTAAACCTGCAGCTTCCCAGTTGTAATAGGCCTTGAGTGGTCCCATGACTGTCCTGTCTAGAGGCTGTAGTTTGTGAGTAGTATGGGGAGGGACAGTTAAAAGTACAACGCCATTATTTTTACCCAGATCAAGCAATTCAGTGGTGTATCCGTTGGTGTGGTTATCTAGCACCAGAAGTACGGGGGACTGTTTAGAGAGTTTGACATTATTGATAAAATGCTGTAAGTAACGCAGAAAAAGGGAGGCAGTCATCCAGTCAGAAGCATTTTCTGAGCCGGTCATGATGGTTCCCGGTGGAGCTCTTTTGAGAAAAATTTCCGGACAATGTTTCCTGGAGAAAATAAGCAGACTGTGTTCCCAATGGCATTAACACCAGCACAGATCGCGGTCAACTGGCCTCTTTCCGCTGACGTGACTTTCCCTACTTGCTTCTGCCCTCGCCGTGCAATGATTTTACCAGGCTTGTGGACGGTTGTCAAACCCTATAATTGTTTAGATTATCTTTATCACCTTTTTAAAACAAAGGTAAAATTTTAGCTACTTTAAGACAAATTGGGAAAAATCCATTTTTTATGCAAGTATTAAAAATATATAAAAGCGGCTGAAAAAGTACACCAGCTAATTCTTTAAACAGAGAAGTCGATATACCATCACAACCTGTCGAAAATCGATTGTTCAAACTGGTACCAGCTTTTTGGTACTCCGAAAACCAGATAGGGTACATAAATATAGTCTTATCTACTTTATTTGGTAAATAATTTCTATGATTATGTGTTCCAGCAGAAATTTGATCCATCAGATCATGTCCAACTTTTCTAAATTGGTCAGCAAATGCTTCCGCCATCCCTCTCTCATCAATTATCTTAACTCCTTCGTGAATTATGATGTGGGATGGAATATTTCTTGCTTTAACATTATTTATTTTTTCATTTATTATTTTCCATGTTTTCCAAGGTAAATCACATTTACAAAATTCATTTTGATAATATTTTGCTTCTGCTTCTCTGAGAACAAGAGTTAACCAATTTTTAAATTTTTTTTTTAATTTTCAATATTAATTTCATTTGGGTACTGCATTTTCACCTTATAGGCTACAATCTATTTTTTTTCACAGGGTTAATAATGCCAGAATTAATCCAATTTTGGATTCTGAGCTTACCTGCAACGTTAAAATATGCTGTTTACTCAGCTTTTATAAGCATGGCCCACGTTCGGACGCCTTGGTTCGGCATCCCGAACCTACCCCGGACATTGTGGCCGAACGTGGGAATTCGCTACCTCGCGGGATGAAAAAAATTTAGCAGCAGACCGGTGAAGATGGCGCGTCTTTGAAGATGCCAAAAGACAGACAGTTAATCAGAGAATACAACGTGAGTTTATGTCCTATCAAGTATTTGTAGTTAGGCATAGAGCTTTAGACAAAACTTGAACAAAATTCAGGATTTACTAGCCATAAAACACGATCCAATCTGGTCTTTTTGGTAAAATTGTTTATCAAGGGCAGTCATTTTACAAAAATACACTCTCATCAAGCGGAGCTTTTGCAACCTACCAGAAGTATTCATCTGTTTTTAAATTGAGATTATTTGCTTTGGTCGAACGTGGGCCGTGCCAATCGTGGGCCGATCTCACCTATCCACTCAGAAGCAGATTTTTTCTTGAAATATTTTAAGAGATCGGGGCAAAACTTCGCCCCCAGGACCTTTCTTGGGGGCAAAACTGGGAATACCTGATTAGGTTCTTATGATTCATGCTGTAAGTTTAGCTTTCAAAAAGTTTAAAAAGTTTGTCCAGCTTCCTTTCTTTTCTGAGAGATTAAATTTCTTTTCTACGAGCAGCCTAGTTCAACAATTTTTTTTTGCCATGTATATTTCTGTTTTGTTGATTTGCTGTAGAAATACTAATAGATAAAAAAAAGAAAGAAAATCACAGAACCATTTGTTATGTCCCTTTTTTGCTTTATGCACTCTTTTTCTTCTGAGAACTGGGGGACTTCTGAGTCCTCCAGCATTCCTAGCTTTCCAGCTCACCTGATTTTCCAAGAGCAGCCTAGCTCAATTTTTTTTCTTCTTTCTTTGCCATGTATGTTTTTGTGTTATTGGTTGATGTAAAAACACTAATGGTTAAGAAAAATCCATAGAATTATTTGTTAGGTCCCTTTTTACTTTGTTGCACTCTTTTTACGAGAACTGGAAGGTCTTCCAGCTTTCCAGCTCACGTGAGATTATTTTTTACATTTCCTATAGTATAACACCTCAACAGAAATAAACAGGGCAAAAATTTAGTGTGCTATCCCATAAAATCATTTCTGTCTTCCAGCCAAATATTAAATGGTAGCTAGGGATAGATAATCAAAGTTCTATAAGGGACAGATGACCTGTATTAAGATATTTTCCATCTCTACAAAATATCTAAAAAAAGATATTTAAAATTTCTACTACAGGATATTATCTACAAAATATGGAGCCCTGCCGCTCATCACAATGAACTCAACCTATTTTATTTTATGTTTATTACAACTGATTCCCGATACTGATAGGCATAAAAGCTACCCAACACAATTCCACAGCTCTTCCTAAGTAATTACTTTGATATTGGTGCAAAGTCAGCTGGTTTGTTTATTATTGTTATTATTTTGGATTTACCTGCAGCAAACCTTAACCTCAACCAACTTGGTAAGAAATTTTATTGCAGAAATTTTATAGAAATTGGTAGAAATTTTATGGCTTCTATTACGGGCAAAAAATCTATTCTCTTGAAGAACACCCAGCATACTTATTTCTGCACCATGTAAGACATCTAGTAATTTTTCTGTGAAAGACATAAACGTCAAATCGATTGTGGTGCTAGACAATTCATGGGGCGCAAGGAGGCACCAAATTGATAAAATAAGCTGGAGAGTGCTAAAATATCCTAGCAAGGCCCTTATTCCTGTAACTTAAAGAGGAGATATAAATGCACGGTCAATCAAGGGAATTTTTTCTGGCACTCTCATTACTACTACTACTACTACTACTAACAACTCATCGCAGCACCAAGCCGCCTAAGGCCAACACAGCTACGCACGCTCCTCCTCCATCCCAATCTATTCAAAGCCTCCCTTTTTACACCCGCCCATGAAGTTCCCATTTCCTTTAAATCTTTCTTTATGACGTCCTCCCACCGCAGACGAGGACGACCTGCTTTCCGTTTAGCCCTAGACGGTTGGCCGAAAATAGCAATCTTCGACAATCTGTCATCCTTCATCACGTGCCCTAGCCACCTCAACCTTTCTTTCATTATAGCCCTGGACAGCGGAATTGAACTATAGCCTCGTATAGCCTATTGTTTGAAATACGGTCAGTCAGCCGGGTACCCAGAACAATCCTTAAGCAATTTCTCTGGAAAACATCTAGCAAATCTTCATCCACTTTTCGGAGCACCCATGCTTCAGAGCCATATTTGACCACTGTCATCACTGTAGCTTTTAATATTCTAATCTTGGTTTGCAGACTTATCTTCCTATTCTTCCGAGCTTTTTTCAACTGTGAAAAAACACCCTGAGCCTTGGCTATTCTACTTTAGACATCTTCACTGCTCCCACCATCTTTACTAATAATACTACCAAGGTAAGGGAAGCTGTCCACCTGATCAATCTTTTCATTACCCAACTTCACCTTTTCATCTTCACTTATTCCTAGCCTTAGTGACTTAGTCTTCCTAACATTAATTTTCAAACCTATTCTAGCACCCTGAACTCGCAAAACCTCTAAAACTTCATTCATTTTGTTCACACTTTCATCTAGGATGCTTAAATCATCAGAATAATCTACGTCCAGGAAACTTTTTCCTCTCCATTTGATTCCGTGTTCTCCAATTGCCTTTACTGTGTTCCTTAAGACAAATTCCATCAAAATAATCCATATAAAGAAGAATAGAACACAACCCTGCTTAACTCCTGATTTAATAAAAAACCAGCTGCTAATCTCACTTCCTACCTTAACCGCAGCAGTGTTATTCTCGTACACAGCACTAATCACTTTAATGCATATTTCTGGTATACCATACAAGGATAAAACCTTTACTAAAGCTCTTCTATCAACAGAATCGAACGCTTGCTCATAATCTATAAAACTGGGGACCAAAGGTGTTTGAAAACTCAGGCACTTCTCAATTATTAACCTAAAAGTGAAAATTTGGTCGACACATCCTCTACCTTTTCTAAAACAGCACTGTTCTTCTCTTAAAGCTTTGTTTACGGCATCTCTCTGTCTAAAAAGTATCATATTACTATGTAATTTACTACCTACAGAGACCAGACTAATCCCTCGATAATTACCACACTCACTTTTATCACCTTTCTTATAAATTGGCTTAATTAAAGTTTTCCTAAAATCATTAGGTACTTCCCCTTTTTCAAAAATCACATTCATAATCTTCAGTAACTTATTTCTAACCTCAGAGCCACCATATTTAAGAAACTCATTTACCACCCTATCAGCACCTGGAGCCTTATTATTTTTTAGTCCTTTTAGTACTGTCGCTAATTCCTCCTCACAAAAGAAATCTTCCTTCACATCCAAGGTATCACAAACTTTTTCATTTTCCTCTATATCTGTTCCTTTAACGCTATCTCGGTTAAGCAAATTCTCAAAATGTTCGGCCCATCTCTCTTTAGTTTTTTCCTTATTGCTAATTACGGCCCCATTCCTATCTTTAACCGGGGCAAGTCCGGATTGACTACTCCCTCTCAATTTATTAACATGCCAGTACAATATTTTACTATTATGCCGTCTAGCTGCATCTTCCAGATCCTCGGCAATTTTATCCATGACCTCCACTTCACACCTCCTTAGTTCATATTTTAATGCTTTCTCCACTTTCTTTACATTCCTTTTGTTTTCATATGATCTATCACTAAGGCAATTCTTGTACAAGTCCTCTCTCCTTTCTATCAAACATAAAGGTTTTTCACTAATATTCGTAGCTGCAGTTCTAGCTTTCTTCCCTAAGACACCTTCATCAACTTCACAAATTATTTTTCTAAAATTATTCCAACCATCTTCCATATTATCAAATTTTAAACTCTCAAGTTTAGTATTTAACTGTTCCTGGAAAGTGTCTCTCAAATTCTTATCCTGGAGTCTACCAACATCATAACTTCCCGGGAGGTAGTTACCCTTCCGATATTTCAGCTTTAAATTAACCCTTGACACTACTAGATGGTGATCTTTACTTTGAACATCAATAACGGCACTCCTATGTACCCTAGTATCTTGTATTGATCCTGCCAGTTTTCGGTTTACAATAACATAATCAATAACGCTTGCTGTCTTACCATCACGTGAATACCATGTTAACTTATGAGCCATTTTATGACCAAACACCGTATTGGTTATAACTAGATTGTTATACCTACAAAATTGTAAAAGTCTGTATCCATTACTGTTTTCTTTTCCTACACCAAATTTACTTAGGCTAGGATACCATCTATCCCTATTTCTACCAACCTGGGCGTTAAAATCTCCCAGTAAAAACATCATATTTCTACCTGGGACCCTGTCTATTTGTTCCTGTAACTGTAAGTAAGATTCATCCGAGTCACTAGTATCTCCGTCAGTCGGTTCTACAGGGACATATACTACTATAACTGATACCCTGAACTTTTTAGTCATAAAAAGAGCAATTAGTATTCTATTATTAATACCTTCCCAGCCTAAACAAGACTTGGCAGCTTCCTTATTCATCATGAGCCCTACTCCCTGTCTATTTCATACTTCCTACCCCTGGGATATGAGTTTCTGAAACTCCTAATAAATCCAGTTCGAATCGTCTGAATTCGTCAGTCAAAATGTCGATACGATAGTCATTTTTTAACGTCGTAATATTTCAAGTTCCAATTTTCATGTTCTTTAAATCATTGAAATTATTTTCGCCTCAGGAAAAGTAATGATCCCGGATACCAGTGCAGGACGGGGATCACATATCTTATCAAGTCTACACCGAAGTGCTTAAGCCGGCTTAGAATCGGACAGCAAGAAGTCCCTGGGACCTCCATGAATGGGGGCTTTGTGCAATCCTGGGCCCAACTTGGTCACAACATGGTTTTATGCACTTGGCGATGCTCTTCTATCAACAAGAGTGGAAATCCTGCACAGACAATCTCAAGCCTATTACCTCCGACTCATTATATATTCATGCCTACAAAAATTATGCTACTACGGTGAGGCAACCCATAATAGATAAATTAGCTAGGAAGATGTTTTTCAGCCCGAAGACGCCCGTCAAAACATACCAATCCCAGAAAGTTATCCATTAGTCAGAATCCCGTGCAAATGCCGTGTCGTTTACTAGGCTATAATTTTCTCGAGGGGCGCCACTCCTCAAGTAGGAATAGAGTTGACCGCAAGGCCCCCAGTCTTGCAGGTACCCCGAATGGGTTGAGGCAGCCCTTTGCAGATGCCGTTGTCCATAGACCTGGATCTTACGCCCTGCCGCAGTTGTCCTCCTATAGAGAATCCTCCCGCGATGGTGTTCTGCATCACCATGCAATTTAACCCATTACTGGGAGAAGGTTTGTAACTCCTGGGACTTGTGGACAAACCAGTGGGCCCTTTTTGAGTGTACATTTGAGGGGCCTTCTTCCTCCTCCACCTGTATTTACGACCCCAGGCGAGGGTGCCCCTGTTTCTATTATGGACCCCCAGGGACAAGGTACCCCCTTGGTCCGTGCCTCCCGTGGAGGTACCCTACATATCTGTAGGGCGTTCCCCTATCGCCACCTGGGGACACGCTGAATGGCCTGGGGGAGGCCACCTAATATGTAGCCTAACCACTTTGAGATAACCATTTTGTTAAAAATAGTCCAGACATCAGATACTAAAAACTCCGAGGTTGACGCAAGCCCATTTTTTCACTTTGATATTGTTACTTTGATACCAGTTTTGATACTTTGATGAACATTTGATTTCTTTAAAAAAGTTTGATTTTGAGATAAGGAATTTTTAAAAACTTGAAACTCTTTGCAATCAGTTAAAAAACTGGTTTTTTATTTAATTTCTGAGCTTTTTTCAACTAATGCAGGTTCGATCTTGGCTCACCGTGCATGAAAAATTAAAACACAATTTGCATATTAATTTTGGACAGATTTAATTTTGGGCAGATTAAATCTGTAAATTAGGTCAATTATTGGCGCTTTTGTCCCCCCCCCAGATTTCTTCTAGAGTAACCCCTGCACCACACTCCAACAGGTTTTCTGACCAGAATATATGTGACTATAGATTCAAATTTACGAATCAAGAGGAACTTCGACCGAGGCAGCTTACTTCCCGCCACGAAAAAACATGGCAGGATGAGTAACGATGATTTATAAGAAAGAAACTAAAAACTGCAAACTGAAAAGACACTGTTTTAGCTACCTGAAAAGACTTTAAGAGCTTTTTCAGAAAACACGGACTGCTGTAATTTTCGGGACCATTAGTGTCCTTACAGACCAATTTATGATCCCTGAACTTAGTTCTTACACGACATTCGAGGACTTTAAAAGCGGAAGATTGTCCCATACCAGAAGAATGAGAAAATGCTTTATTGTAGAGGCTTCCTCATGAAGGCGTAGCAAGGTGTGGATTTTTGAAATTGAGAATGCGAGTTTTCTGTTAGGGGTAAAATACAAACGCAAATGCAGTTATCATCTTATTTAAGATAACAAGAGCTATAGAGCAGGCATCGAAAAAAAGAAACACAGAAAGGGACATGGTCATTTCTAAGTACTACGACAAAAAAGCCCCTTCCTGGGACTGCTCAAGTTCTCCAAAGGCCCGTCTGTGATCAGGGTTGCATGCTTGGTTTCTTTACCACGTCCGCACCCCAACAGATTATGCCAAAGTGTATATAATAAAATGAATAAGGAGTAACTGTTCTCTATTTTGCTTATAACTTGAAATTCACAAGCTAGGGAATTTCCACACCCTTAGGAGGGATTCGAAACCAAAACTGAGCAAGAAGAGTGATGACGGACGGCCTTCCACACCCTCCCCAAACCCTTGGGGAGGATTTGAAACGAAAACTGAGCAAGAAGAGTGATGACGGACGGCCTTCCACACCCTCCCCACACCCTTGGGGAGGATTTGAAACGAAAACTGAGCAAGAAGAGTGATGACGGACGGCCGGCTCTACAGCAACTGAAGACATCATTTTATAAGATATTGACGACTGTTTAATTATTAGATATTAAGACTGTTTGATTTAGTCAACACAGGGCTCTGTAGAGCCCACTGAACTTTCAAAGCAGAGTATATGAATAATCAAAAGTGATATATGCGCGATGAGGGAAGTCCCGGACTTCCTTATCGTTGTCATCTTGTAACAGTTTTATAGCATTTTTAGAATACAAAAAGGTTTAGTATTAGCTTAATAAGGACATATAACCCTGAGATAAAAGACAAAGATAGAGAGCATGAAACGAAAGAAAAACAAAAAAAAAGAGCTGGTACATCGGCACTCTAGTAAAGAAAAGTCATGAGCTACATCTTGGTTCCACCGAAAATAAAGAGGCATGTTTTTTACAATATTTAGAGGAAAGAAGAATAATTAAACCTTTCACTTTGATAAGAAGGAGGTAGAGGACATAGAAATGGTATATATCAGGTAGGTATTACCCAGCCTACAAAATGATCTCCTTCCTTCCCTCTAAACCATTAGGACCAGATGCAGCCAGAAATCGCCGTGGTTTATTTCTCTTTACAGGCTCGCTTGAAGGTAAGTTTGCACGTTTTACAGGCACGTTTAAATCCATGCACGCATCATTTTGTTAATAAATGGAACCCTACATTTGCCTATGCTCTCCAATTTCAATCAGCTCTGGGAAATTCAAAAATGATGAAGTAACACATATTCATGACTTGAAGTTGTATCAATAAAACTCTTTAGAAGGCAAACAGAAACGAAAAAAACTTACAAGAGTATAAACTGGGGCATTAAAGACGTTTGAAATAACTTGCAATATGGCAGTGTTAGAAGATGCCCCGCCAGTAATAAGGATGCTTGATGAGTGACCTAGAATAAAATAGAAGTTGAAGACATCTTTCCCCATCTGAAATTCTGCTAATCGTACTAAATCTAAGAGGCAATTTCGGCTTCTGGGTTCGACCGAGTACATACCAAAGTGTTAAAAGCAGTTGCCCCTTCAATCATAGAGCCCCCTACTTACCTCATAAATTTGTCTCTGCATAAGGGCACTTTCCCAGAACTGCTAAAGAAAGCTAGAATAATTCCACTGCACAAAGGGGGTTCTCGAATTGACCCGGCTAATTACAGACCTATTTCTATCCTCTCAGTTTTTCAAAAGTTTTTGAAAAACCTATGCAACAGCAGCTACTCCAGTTTCTGGAGAAGAAAGGGTTTCTTAATAATCGCCAGTTTGGGTTCAGACCAGGGCACTCCACACAGGATGCACTAGCGGCGTTAAGTTTATGGATAAACAAAGCTTTGGATTCTGGTCTACTACCTGCAGCAGTTCTGCTTGATATCAGGAAAGCATTTGATAGCATGTACCATTCAATTCTCCTCGGGAAACTGGAACATATAGGAATAAGAGGTGAAGCACTGGATTGGTTCAGATCATATCTGAAGGACCGCAGGATTTATTTGGGAGAAGAACCTGGAAACGATGTGCTCGTTAACTGCGGTGTCCCCCAGGGATCAATATTGGGACCATTACTTTTCCTAATCCATGTTAACGATCTGAGTCGAGTGCTGAACCCAGCACGAACAAATCTTCGCTGCTGTAACTTGTGCCAGGATGAAAACTCCCTCCGGTCCGAAGGTGAAGACGATGAGCTCGTGGCCTTTGCCGATGACACCACGCTTGGTTGCTGTGAAACGGATAAGACAACGCTCATGTCTAAACTGAGGGAGGTTCTGGAGGGGACGAATCTCTGGATGGATGCTAACCGACTTGTTATTAATGTTGAGAAATCTTGCGTTCTATTTTTTTCCCAGGTTGGAAGTGTCCATCCGGAGATATGTGGTATCCGGAAATCCAGAGGTGCGATTAGTCGGCCAGAAAAGCATTTTGCAACACACCTAGGAATCCTCCTCGATGAGAACCTATCATTCGTGCATCATATTCAAGCAGTAGAGTTGAAGCTATCCCGGAATTTTGGAATAATAAAAAAACTGAAAAGCGCTTTGCCGCAGAAAACGCTGGTCCTCCTTTACAATGCTCTTATAAAACCCCATTTACAGTATTGTGCAATGATCTGGCAATCAACTTTTAAATCCCACCTGCAAAAACTGAATTCGATTTCGATTGACCTTTGTGTTTAAGTTTTTAGCTGGAGAGCTGCCATCTGCGTTTAAAAGATTATTTCGACCTATTTCAGACCAGCATAATTTGCATACCCGATCATCATCAAACCTGCAAATACCCCTCACCCCGACTGTGCGATCAGATTTCGCTCCTAACGTAGCTTGTGCAAAGATATGGAACCTGATCCCAGAAGAGCTGAGAGGTAGGAGCTCCCTCGCATCATTTAAAAAAAGAGTAAAAAATCATTTAATAGCATTACAAATGAATAGTTAAAAAAAAAAGAATTAAATGTAAGTAGTAAATTTAAATTACAAATGTATGATTTTTAAATATGACTGGGTGGTTTCCCCTGAGGGTAAGGAACGGGAAGGTAATAGTTTTAGTTATTTGGTAAATGAGGGGCATGGTTGTGTCTGAGATTAGGAGCGGTGACCATTCTGAGTATTATATTAAATTGTAATGATTTTGGTTCTCGGCGTCCAGGAATGGACTGAGTATTTTGATTATGTGTGATTTATTATTTTCATTTGTTAATAAACCCATTGAACTAACTAAATATACATAAACACTAGTTTCTTTTTGCACAAATATACACGGAAGGGGGGGGGGATTGAGAATACCCTTTAGATTAGTTCGAAAGAGCCTCTTCCCTAGGGAAATAGAAAAGTAGTTACCTAAGAATACACTTTCTTAGGTTCCAACCCCACCTCCTAGAGGGCGTTTTGAGATAGGGAGGACTTCTCCCTGATACCGTACTAAAGAAATAAAACAAAATAAACTTTTTCTAGTTTTAGCCTCCCCTTTACAAGAAAATCCTCTCCCCTGAAGTCAGTCCAGTGTTCACTTATGTCTATTTCTTATATTAAGCTTTCATGCTTAGGCATCCTAAGACAAAAAACACAATTGCTGAGTCAAAATATTGAAGAAAGAATCCGTGACTTGTTGGTTGCACCATATTTGATCCACAACCCTCGATGTGACAATAAATATTGCAGATTAATATATCTGTAGTCTAATTTTACCAGTCCGCGGTTAGTATGAACTGGGTGATTTCAGCAAAACTGTCTAAATAGTAACAGACATTCATGCTAAATACAAATTCCTGGAGTATTTGACGTGCAAATTTATAGGAATAAATACTTTCCTTTACAAACCTCGCATATGAAATATTAGCAAACATACTAAATCATTCATAGTTACACAGCCTAAAAAGTAATGAAAACCAAAGGCAAAACTTTAGATGTGTAGAAATAAAATATGAAAGTGGAACCAAATAATAAACAAAGATTTGAAAAAACATATAGCGTTTCAAAACAATTGAAAAATAAAACATAAAACCTTATAAAAAAACAATTATTCCTTCAATGGATAAGTTCGTAAGTTTCCACTTTTGACGTTTTCTCTTTCGTAACTTTCCAGTCGATCAAGAATTGTTCGCCACCAACGTATGGCAAATACAAGTTGAAGACAAATCTACTCATGTTCGTTGGAAAACATCAAAAAGTAGTCTTTTCAAAATTACGGTTCAGCTATCGATTCAACATATTAATTTGGCAATTAAGCAGAAGTCTTTTTACAATTAATGCTGCACAAGTTGAGACTTCCATAGGCTAATTTAAATACTATGAGCTGTTCACTGTCTAATAAAAGGACTTATCCCAATTTGAACTTTTATTTGTTTGCACTGAAAGGCAGAGTGGTCTTCGAAAATATACCTACGTCGTATAAATGGGGATGATAGACCAAGTAAGTGTATAACTGTAAATTCAGCAGCATTTTGTTTGCAACTGGAAGAAAGAAAAGATTGTGCCACTCTCATTAAAAATTCAGGTTGCATTTAGGTAGCATTAAAAAACTCAAGACTTTAAATGAACCGTGTTAATGAAACCTCTCAGCCATTGAACCAGAAATTATCTCTGACCAGGAAATAATTATTCTATTCTGTGTAAATATAGTTTTTTTGAATTTGTGATACTTTAATTTATCTGCTGATGACGATCGCTGACGCATGTGGTCGAAATATCCAGAACTTTTTATATCTGTTTTTCACTGTCTAATAAAAGGACTTATCCTTATTTGCCCTTTTATTTGTTCGACTGTGAGCTAGAAAACAAGAAAAAAGTAAGGATGGATACCTGATGAATAACCCAGCCTTTCCGAGTAAAGCCTTAGCCTAATAGCTTGACTTTCAATACAAGCTCTTACATCCATTTCTGGGGTCGGGAATTTACTGATAAGATTACCATCTGGATCAAATCGATATTCTCCTTGTATATGGGGTGTAATCTCTGTCAAATCGTAATACAGACCTATAAGTAGGAAAAAAGCAAAATCGTCTCTAGTTTCTAATATATTTTTTAATGCTTCTTTCCGCAATTAATTAAAAAGAACCATTTTCCAAAAAAAAGTTTTTCAAAGAAAGCAAAGCAAAATTCAAACTTAAAACGAGAAGAAATACGATCATATAATACGTCAAATTCAAAACGAACAGAAATTACCACAAACAGGGATGGGGTTACCACCCCCTTAAACCTCCTAACACTTTGAGTGTCAATTATGCTTTCATAAAAAATACCAACAGCCAAAAAACAGTCACAATGCTGTTAATGGCTCAGAAAATAAGAGTGTCCACTGACATCTGGGCTTTATAGAAAACAATACGTGTTTCAAGCAGTCAATTTATTTTTGTTTTTTTCATAACTTCAAAAAAAAAAAGAAAATAGTAATCAGGTCAGAGAAATTTAAAAAAAATCTTTTAAGGATACTTTTTTGTCAATATTTTTTTTCTTAGTTGTATTTCACTCAAAAACAAGGAAAATTGATGCCACTCTTATTTGTTGTAATTTCTGTTTGTTTTAGAATTTTCAATTTAAGTTCTGTTAGTTTCAGTTTAATTTGATCATTCATAGTAATGTCTGTTCATTTTAAATTGAATTTAATTACACAGCTAAAGTTCAATTCATTCAGCTGTCATTTATTCATTCACAATAATTTTTCTTGATTTTCAGTTTTGTTTATTATATGACTTTATTTCTACTCGTTTTAGTTTTAATATCACTTTTTACTTTTTTCTGAACAATGTAACTTTTGAAGGATTCTTTCAAAATTAATTTTCGGTCCATTTTTTTTAACTGAAATAGTTTTAATAGGGATTAATTTTGTGACTAATCGTATTTTTTCAGTTTTCCCTACTGAACAATTTAAATCTTAAATTGTAATCTGAGTTTCAGATATAATTTGATATTTATGCATAAATATTCAATCAGTCATAGTTTTGGGAAATCATTTTTTAATGCAAAATTTCTTAGTAATAATTTTGAAAAAGCTTATTAAACTAATTAAAGGTCCCTTGTGTTTCAAGATTAATTGCTAAATAACTGGAACAAAGCGTCACACTTTAAAGTAAAGAGCGAAGTATTGAAGAGGGGGCAACCTCTCATATACATAATAATTTCTGTTCGTTTTAAATTTTTGATGTTGCTATTTACTTTCAGTTGATTTTTTTTCTTTTTTAATTTACGTTCTGATCGGTTTTTAAATAATGCCAGGATATCCACTCCCTCTCCATGGAAAATCCCTTCTTCCCTAAGAAATTCCTCCGTGGAAAGATCCTCCCCCTCCAAAAAGTATCTGTACACTTCCCAATAGCCAATATTATATTTAAACAATGGGAAAAGTTAATAGTTTCTATCCTTTCACCAGGGGCCTTTGAGGGTTAAGTCATCCTCAAATACATAGCTGTTAGATCTTCCGACCATGCTGAACAAAATGGCTATCTCAAAATTTTGATCGGAAGACTTTGGGAAAAATGGGCGTGGGGGGGGGAGGCTAGCTGGCCTGCAACATTTTTGCTCACTTAAAAAGGCACTAGAACTTTTGATTTGCGATCAAACGAGCCCCTTCTCGACCTTCTTTGAAAACTGGTTCGGTACTTTCACCCCTGAAAAAAAAACAAAAAAAAAACACGCATCCGTGATCTTGCTTCTGGCAAAAAAAAACAACAAAATTCCACATTTTGTATACAGGAGCTTGAAACATCTGCAGTAGGTTCTTTGATATGATATATCTGACGGTTTGATTTTCACTAAGATCATTTGATGTTTTGGGGGAGTTTCCTGCCTTTTTCAATATTAGGGAAATTTTCTCAGGCTCGTTACTTTTGACGGGTAAAAATAAACTTGAAGAATTTATATGTTCTGAATAAGCCTCATAATTCAATTCTTTCGATGCATCCGTTGTTACCAAGACTGTTTCTTAGAGTTTTGGTTACTATTGAGCCGCATGGCTCCATACTTACAGTTTGCTACAACGAACTGTTGGACTTTTTACTATAATTTTGTGGTGTATGAAGAGGAGAATTTTCGATGCCGTATCTAAGCCCACTATTTATAAAAGGAACGTTTTAATGTTCTAGTTTGTTCTAACTGTCAGTGTGTCTAAATAAATAGATGTGTAGGTTATTTATAAGAAAAAACTCTGCTTTGTTATTGCCAAAAAATGTTCTAATGAAATTTTTTCAATAAAACCAAAATTCTTTCTAGAATTTTTGTTGTTATTTTAAATTTTCTTGGCCTTGACAAAATACCCAATAAGTTTAAAACCAATCTAAGAGGAGAAAAAATTTGTATTATGAGTCGACACTCCAGTGTTTTTATTATTTATTTTTTTTAAATCTGTTGTCCATGAAAGTTTTCACGCTGATTGAAAAAAGACAATTTTTTGCCCATTAAAAATTCATACACCTCAATGTTTTTTTAATATTTTTCCAAGTCAGGTACGTTTTGCCCAGTTTACACGTCCAGTAAATTGCAAGCCGAACAGACAAAATGTGATCTTTTAGAATCCAAGAAAAAAGTCTATTTTGGCTCAGGCTTCCAACATCACCAATCGATACAACCAATTTTTTTCAAAATATCTTCCTTCATTTAGGCATGTTTCTCCCTTTTGTCTCTGTCAAAGATAAAACAAGGTTTGAACCCATTTTCGGACGCTTTGAATCAATTCAGCCAAAATTAGTTTGGGTATTTCCATAAATTAATCAAAAATACTTTTTGCACAAAATAAGTTTTTAAGAAAAATTACAGAACTCCATTAAACCAAAAATGAACAAAAATAGATTTAAATAATCTACCAAGCGTACAACTACCACAAATTAGTATCAATAAATAAATAAAACCCAAAACAAACAGAAATTAAAATAAGTCAAACTCAAAACGAGCAGAAATTAATCTGAGTAGGGTTCTATGCCCTATGCTTTCTCAAAGCCAGAATATAATTTGTACTTTACTGAAAAAAATTCCAATGCATTTACTGAAAAAAAAATGTGCATTGTCAGTTTCATATACATATGCTGACATTTATTCCTTAAAATCTTAATAAATTTTTGATTTCTTAAAGTTGTAAAAGTGAAAACATTTAAAAGAATTTTTTTCAGTAAAGTAAAAATTATATTCTGGCTTTTAGAAAGCATAGGGTTTAGAACCCTACTCAGATTAATGTATGCTCGTTTGGAGTTTGACTTATTTTAATTTCTGTTTGTTTTGGGTTCCTTTATTTATTGATACTAATTTGTGGTAGTTGTATGCTTGGTAGATTATTAAATTCTATTTTTTTTCATTTTTTGTTTAATGGAGTTCTTTACTTTAAAAATAACAAACTTATTTTGTGTAAAAAGCTTTTCTGCTTAATTTCTGTTCGTTTTATATTGACATGGTCTCTTTCAGGGAGCAAGATTCCGCCTCTTCTAAAGTTAAACAACCATCCCTTCAATAAAAATCTTTAATGCCCCCTGAGCATAATTTACAACCCTTGGCCCAAAACTCTGGGGTTTGTTCCAACCCCAAAGGCCTTGTTATATGATATTTAGATTATTTTGAATAGAATGGTTATCTCAAAACTTACAATATGACGTGTGTATACGGGGGAGAGGGTAGCTGCCCTCTGATCACTTTGACTCTTAAAAAGAGTATTAGAGCGTCTGATTACTAATCCAATGAGCCTCCTTTGAAATTTATATGACAACACTATAAAAACCCTTTATGTCCCCAGGCATAACTTTCAGCCCTTGCCCTGAGGGCTGGGAAATTTGTTATCCTCAAAGACATAATTTCCAGACCTTTCTAATAGACTTAACAAAACGGCTATATCAAAATTCTGATTGGAAGTGTTTGGGGAAATGATAGGTGTGGAGGGAGACATTTGCCCTCTGATCACTTTCGACTAATAAAAAGGCACCAGTCCTCTGAATTTCCAATCGAATGAGCCCTTTTTGAAGATTCTACGACAAAACTTTCTGTAAAAACATTATATGCCCCAAGGGCTTAACTTACGACCCTTGTCCTGAGGGCTATGGGCGGAGGGTTGTCATCGTCAAAGACACAATTTCCGGACCTTTCAACTACGTTGAACAAAATAGCCATATCAAAATGTTGATCGGAAATGTTTGGGAAAATGATGGGGATGGGGCGGGAATTCTCCCTCTGATTACTTTTGACATTTAAAAAGGGCAATAGCCCTCCCAATTTCCAATCGAAAGAGTCTTTTTTGAAGTTTTTACGACAACACTTTCTATATGACATTATATGCTCCCAGGGCGAAACTTACAACCTTAGCCCTGAGGGCTGTGGGGGTTGTCATACTCAAAAAAATAATTTCCGAACCCTTCAACTACGTTCAACAAAATCGCTATATCAAAATGTTGATCGGAAGTGTTTGGGGAAATGATGAGTATGGGGGGGGGCATTCGCCCTCCGATCGCTTTTAACTATTAATAAAAGCACTAGCCCTCTCATTTCCCAATTGAATGATTCCTTTTTGAAGTTTCTACAACAACGCTGGCAAAGAGGTAATTTCCAGAACTTTCAATTACGTTGAACAAAATGTCTATCTCAAAATTTTGATTCGACGTGTTTTGGGAAATGGTGGGCGTGAGACGGACGTTAGTTGCCCTCCAATCACTTTCGACTATTAAATAGGACACTAGCGCTTTCAATTTCCAATCGCATTAGCCCTTTTTGAAGTTTCTACGACAACGCTTTCTATTAAACCTTATATGCCCCCAGGGCATAACTTACAACCCTTGTGCTGAGGGATGTGGGGGGAAGTGTCATCCTCAAAGACATAAATTCTTGACGTTTTAACTACGTTGAACAAAATGGTCATCTCAAAATTTTTATTGGATGTTTTTGGGGAAACGGTGGGCGTGAGAGGGGTGTTCGTTTTCCTTCAATCATTTTTGACTATTAAAAAGGGCCCTATCCCTTTGAAGTTTCAAAGTTTTCGAAGTTTCTATGACAACACTATCTATAAAAAACTTATATGCCCCCAGGGCATAGCTTACAACCCTTGCCCTGAGGGGTTTGGGGTGGTTGTCATCCTCAAAGACACAATAGATAAAACTTTCAACTACGTTGAAAAAATGGCTATCTCAAAATTTGATCACTTTCGACTATTAAAAAGGGATCTAGCCCTTTCAATTTCCAATCGAATGAAGCCCCTTTTCAAGTTTCTACGACAAAGCTTTCAATAAAAACCTTATATACCCCTAGGGCATAACTTGTAACCCTTGCCGTGAAGACTGTGGGGGAAGTGTCCTGCTCAAAGATATAATTTCCAGAACTTTCAACTGCGTTGAACAAAATGGCTATATCAAAATTTTGATTGGATGTGCTTGGGGAAAAGGTGGGCGTGGAGGGGGTGTTAGTTGCCTTCCAATTGCTTTCGACTATTAAAAAGGGCACTAGTCAATTCAATTTCCAATCGAATGAGCCTTTTTGAAGTCTTTACGATAACGCTTTCTATAAAAACCTGATACCCCCAGGACATAACTTACAACCCTTGCCCTGAGGGCTGTGGGGGGTTGTCATCCTCAAAGACCTAGTTTTCAGAATTTTTAACTGCTTTGAACAAAAAACCTATCTCAAAATTTTGATTGGATGTGTTTAGGGAAAAGGTGGGCGTGAGAGGGGTGTTAGTTGCCCTCCAATCACTTTCGATTATTAAAAAGGGTATTAGACCTTTGAATTTCCAATCGGACTAGCCCTTTTTGAAGTTTCTACGACAAAGCTTTCTATAAAAACCTTATATGTCCCCAGGGCATAACTTACAACCCTTGCCCTGATGGCTGTGGGGGGAGTATCCTCCTCAAAAACATAATTTATATCTGGATATTCAACTACAATGAACAAAATGGCTATCTCAAAATTTTGATTGGATGTGTTTGGGCAAATGGTGGGGTGGAAGGGGTGTTAGTTGCCGTCCAATCACTTTCAACTGTGAAAAAGGAAACTAGTTATTGCAATTTTCAATCGAATGAGCCCTTTTCGAAGTTTCTACGACAAATCCTTCGATACAAAGTGCCCTGGTCTTAAAAAAATAAATAAATTATACATTGTGCCAACATCGTTCTTTAATTAGGCAGCGCTATCGCGCTGCCTATAATATTTATAGCTTTCAAACTAGAGCTGACGAAAGAAAAATGGTCAAAAGACTATTTATCAACTGTGCTCATGGGCGCCGTAAATATTTTAGTCTTTAGGTTTAGGATGATCAAAAACATTTCAGCTCCAGTAATTCCTTTTGGTCTGTGTTGACTGAAAAAAAATCGTGGCCGATGGGAAAATGAAGCTTTTTGGTCCATTTCAGGTGAACCAAATTTGCTATTCAAGTTTTTTTTGCAAACTGGGGTCTTCTTGGCGCAGGAATTCACAGATATAATTTCCAAGCTGTTCAGGGAATTTTTTGCCCTTCTTTTAATCCTATTTTTAGTTAAATCCTATTACAATACTTCTAAACAGATCAAGTTGTACGGAAAAAAGAGCTTTTTAGCCCTTCTTCAGACGCCATTTTTTCGAAACGATGATATTTTTTTATATTTTATCCAGCGTCGGGGTCCACTTGGGCTCTAGGATACATGTTTCAAACTGATCAGAAAAAAACCATTAGATTCTTTATCAGGTCCCATTTTTGGGGTCCTTCCATCCAAACATTAATTTTTTGCACATAGGGGTCCCCATTTCAAAAAACAATTATAGCTTTCAAACTAGAGCTGATAAAAAATAGTCAAAAAACTAGTTATAAACCATGTTTTGCTTTACATTACTTAAATACATAGTTCCCGGAGTGAAAAATATCCTCCCCCCCCCCCAACACCAGAGTTTTACAAATTATTTTCATCCTTTGTAGCTGAAAATCTTATTTTTATGGTTTCTGACTTTATCTCTCTACCTATTTCCACTCAAAGAAATGTGTTGCTTTTTCTATTCAGTTAAATCATTACCATATTCTTTTAGTCTTATTGAGAAAAGTTTGCATACAAAGAAAATATAAAAAAAAATTTTGCTTTGAAAAAGGTCAAAATAGGTTAAAAAATCTATATCAACTTATAAAATGAACCAACATTCAGTTTTTTTTTTATTCGGCTAAATCATTGACATATTCTTTTAGTTTTACTGAGAAACATTTACATACAAAATAAAAAATATTACCGATATAGTCGTAGTTGCCTACATCTGTTGTTTCAAGTATGTGATTAAATTTATCCCAGGATTCCCCAACACACATGTTCTTAATCCTTTCTCGTGTCAACGATCCATTTTTAAAACTAAAAGACAACAAATTAAATAGCCAATTTGCGGGGCTTATTATTATTATACAAAACATGTGTACAATTCAAATATGGTGACACTTGTCGTAACTTCTGGATTAAGAAAAAATTGTCGTAACTACTTGATATCCAAGAAACTATAAATTTGATACTAAGCCTTCGAGCAACCCCCAGGAAGGCCATTGACAATTAGCTCTTCAAATTCCTGACTTGATACTAATTTTTTCCCAATGAACTTTTCTATTGTAGTTCAGAAGAAAATTTAGCTTAATTACGGCTTTGGTCTTTCTTGGATACGTTTTCCAGCTTTATAACTTTCTTATTCCTCTATCATCTGTAGTTCCAACATATTCAATATTTTTATCGTCCATCCAGTGTCGAAAATGCCCGGCGACACTTTACATCTTCCCTTAAGTCTTATAATGTTAATTTAGTATACTCTAAAAAAAAGTTCAAACAGTACAGAATTCATAAATGTAAAACACAAACTAAAAAAAATAAAGGCAAATAATATTCCGGCCGCCCGCCCCCCAAAAGACCCTTAAATTTCTATTCTTTTTTCGTCTCTTAATTAGCATATTTACAAACTGAAATTATTACCTTTTTTTACAGTCGTCAACAGGAGACTTGAACTCGAGCGTTTCACACCCCAAAAAATCCCTCAAACAAGGAAGGTGCTGGCATTCTGCAAGAATTTGGGCCACGCCATGGAATTGGTCAAGTTAGATACCAATGCTATGCTAGTCTACGTCAAACCAGCTGACAAACATGGACCGTTTAAATGAGCATCATGAATATAAACTTCCTCCTTGCATAAATGTGCCCAATATATAAGCGCATTGAAATATAGTGTTTCCTACTTAAGGGATGTGGCGTGTTAAGGGGTGTTCCGTATTAAAGGCCATGTCAACACTTAATATGTAATTGCTTGTCATACCCAAAATAGACATTATAAGGCCCTCGCAAAAAAAAACATATTTCAAATCGGCTTCACCAAAAAAGGCTTTATTTATTTCTAAAATCTCGGAGACCTCCGAAAGTTAAGCTATTAGTCAGGCCTAACTCTTGCAGTGTTTGCCTTATTTGCCAGAGAGTGCTAAATAGGCCTATGGGTCCAATCAAAGTTATGCAAAACAAAGTTTGATTTTCTAAAGCTATTACAACTATATAATATAGGCCTATTAAAAACAGGCTCTCAATCAAGAGCTTCAATACATTGCAACTTAGACCAAGAATACTTAAGTTTAACAAAATATTCTTGAAATTTATTACGCTGGTCATTCTTCATTTCAGTTTTTGAACTTCAGTTTTTACCATACTAAATCAAACATCCCGGTGATGGTGTCTATATAACCGCTACATTATTTTGGAAAACTACGTAATTTGTCAAAAGTCAGGGAATAGAACCGCTGCTATTTTACAATTAATGGTTCTGTGAAAATGATTAAATTGATGAAAACAGCAATTAATAGATGGTTTTTAATAAAATAAATAAATTCAATAAAAGCGATTGGTACAATAGTTAATATAAGGAAAATGCGAGCATACCAAATCAGTCCCATGAATAAAGAGCTATCCACTGGATTACAGAGTACATGGCCAAGCATACCACCTGTACCTTCTTCAAGTGACAAAAACACTGTATCGCTTGTACCAAGACTAATAGCCACTTCACCAGCTCCTAAATTCATCCCTTAAACAAAGAAAAAAGCGATAGAAAAGTTCCTATCAGAATAGGTAGCGATATCCATGAAGAGAGTTTCACGAATAAAAAAGAAGAAGTCAATATCTATTTTAGGTCTACTTTTCTTATACCTCTATTATAGGCTACCTCAAGTATGTCACTTCTTGTGGCTGATGGTACAATACTAATTGAAAATAAGAAGAAAATGTTGATTTCAATTCACGGTATACTGAAATTTGTCTACAAAGTTCAAATTTTCAAGCAAGATTTTTTTTATCTTCTTCTATAAGGACAATAGGGACTACAAAAAATAACAATATTGTATAATAATGGAAATGAATGAATAAATTGTACATTTGATGTGGAAAATTAAAAAGTTGAAAATAATAATATATTTTAGACAAACATATAAAAATCTGACGAGGATAGACAACCACTTATTAATTTATTAGCAATAAAGTACTTGACATTGATGAATAAAACTTTCAGAGATTTTCAGGAATTGGTGTTGGGATGATTCATCCAAGATTCATTACCGTGATTTAACTACTTTTTAGGATAATAGGAACCCTCATTGATGAAAATAAGCAGTGATTAAAATTAGAGGGAAAAGCGTGGCTCTTAGAGCCACAACCATTTTACCATTATCAAACGACTACCATTGCAATTGCGCCTCAGCCCCTCCACCTTATAAGAAATAGGTTATACACAGAAGTTTCCTTATCGTATGGATTTGCACTATTTTTTGTGTTTATTACCTGTGAACAAAGTTGCAATTATTCCTGTCTATGAAATGGCGCGTTCTATTTAGAATTAAAGGACTTCAGGAATAGCTACAAAATACTTCCGCACATTCAGAAAATTTTTTCTTGCTGTTTTTTTTTTTAGATTTATTTCTAGTTTTCACTGAATCCCACCCGTCCATGTTACTAAAAAATTTTGATGATTTTCGGAGCTTTTATTGATTTTTGGAGTTTATCATCAGCAGTGGGTCTAAAATACAGACAATTGAAAAGCAAAATACAAACCACAAAATCAGCAACAATTTTTATTTAGCCTGGAGTTCCCATTACGGAGATTTGGATGAATTATAATGGCATTAATTATTATATTTGCAAAGAAAATAAATGGGAATCAAATTACATATTTTTCCTGTCTAGTTTCTGCTCCACATACATTTTAGCCTACTTTATTTTATCTCTTCTTCTCAAATAAACACTATAGCAGAAAAATTCTTACTTCATTACATGCAGAAAACTTCTTCTTTTTTTTTAGAGTTGCCTCTAGTTTGGCTGCGTCCCATCCTTCAGTTTACGTACAATACTATGCTAATTTTGTGGTTTCCATATTTTTTAGAATTATTTTTCGTCAAAGGTTGGTTCAAAATCAAAATGAAGCCATTTCATAATAAAATCAAAATAACACGGTCAGCAATCTTTTGTGGACGGGTAAACGCCCGGGTATGTGATTCTGACAAATTACGAATAAAGTTCCCAGCTATAATGCAAGATAACCTCAAACACCAAATCTTATCAAATAGTTCGGGTAAGTAAGGAACAACGAGGCTCAATAGTAACCAAAACTCTAAAAACAGAATTTTGATAATAATAGATACATCAAAACAATCGACCTTCAATGTTGATTCAAAATATATAAAGTTCAATAAGTTTAATGTTACCTATCAAAAGTTGCAAGCCTGAGAAAATTCGCCCAATTTTGAAAAATGGGGGAAACACCTCCAAAGCGTCAAGCGATCTTAGCGAAATTCGCGCCATCAGATTCAGCATATCACAGAACTATAATGTAGAGGTTTGAAGCTCTTATGTATAAACATGTGGAATTTCGCATTGTTTTTTTTTGCCAGAAGAAAGATCACGGATACGTGTTTATTTTATTTTTTTAAGGGTGACCATATTGAACCAGTGATCTTAGAAGATCGGGAGAGGGCTCATTTGATCTGAAATCAAAAGTGCTAGTGCCCTTTTTAAGTGAACAAAAAGATTGGGAGACAGCTAGCCCTCTTTCCACACATCCCCCAAAGTCGTCCGAACAAAATTTTGATATAGCTATTTTGTTCAGCATAGTTGAAAGGTTTAATAACTATGCCTTTGGAGATAATTTTTTTTTTGAGGGGGCACGGGGGATTTTCCACTGTGAGAATTTTCGGTGAGGAGGAAAGTTTCCGGCAGTGAGCTTTCCAGGAAAAATTTTACACTGGCGGAATTTGCCAGAATTCCTATTCGAGATTCTTTTTATTTGTCTTACTTTATCTTTGACGAGTAAATTTAACATGTGTAGACGTTCCGGGGGAAAATTTTCTGCAGGGTTAGAATTGTTGGGAGGATTTATCCATGTGGGGGGGAGGGGATTTTCTACGGGATAAATCTTAATGGGGGAACTTTTCACAGGAGCAACTTTTCACTGGGAGTGGGGGATTTCATGGAAGAATTTTCCACGGAGGGTGGATTTCCGACATGATTAGAAAACGATCAGAGATTAAAGTCTTTTTCAAACGAAAGTATACCAAGGAGAATTTTTCAGGAGGAATCGTCCACAAGAGATTTTCCTCTGGGATTTTCAGTGAGGATGAAACTGTCCAGGGAAAATTATCCGGGGCGGGGTATTTTACGTGGGAGGAACTTAACTTTGAGGAATTTTCAGTGTGAGGAGAGAATTTTTCACGATGGGGAGCTGGATTTCTCGGCATTATTTGAATAACAATCAGAAATTAAATAAAAAAAGTTTTTCAGCTGAAAATAAGGAGCAACATTAAAATTTGAAACGAACGAAATTATTCTGTAGATGAGAGGGTTACCCTATCCTTAATACCTTACCTTTTACGCTTAAGTTTGATTTTTTTATCCCAATTTTTTAAGAACGACTCCTGGAACACAACGGTCGTTTAATTAGAAGTCTGAAGGAAAATAAACCCTAGTGCAAACACAAGATTTTATTCTCACGGCTAAGTAGAGATGAGTTCTTTCATAAACTAGAGTAAGAGACTAGAATGAAGATTTGATATGACAAAAGTAGCAAGTCTTCCAGTAGGTTGTCCTTTGTTGTTCAGTGTTCTAGGTGAGGTGAAACAAGATGCGATTTGGTCAAGATTGAGTATTTCTGCACCATGTTTAGTAACAAAATATCCCTAGAAAAAGACCGCGCTAAACTCAGAATGAAGGCTTTCTAACATCAGAAGTTTACTAACAAAAAAAAAAAAAAAAAAAAACGTTCAAATTCCATGAAAACAAGGTAAAGGAAGAATCTCAGGTTAGAGATTTTAAGATTTTTCGAGAAATTTCAAGGGGGCACTAACTGCTTGTGTATATCATATTAGTTAAATACTCTTGGGCATGTCGTAACATTCTAAGGGGGGGGGGGGATATCCGACTTTTTCCGGAAAAGATTTCAAGATCAATTCGCATCAGAAAGTAAACTTTAAATGTTCAAGACTTGTCACAATGTGCAGTTTTATTGTATTTGGGAATTAGCTGTTTAAGAAACTTTTTGCATAGGTCTTCGGGAACTCCCTTAATCGAAATGGCAGAAATAAATTCCTTGAGGAACACGTTAAGCAATGGTTCAGCACACGTACAAGTATCCACAATATCCCCATGGTTTGAATAGGGCTAATTACGAGATTCGATTCAGTATTAGTGCAGCGTAACCCAACTATATCCTCATCTGCGCAGGGACAAAATTTTTCGATGAAAAATTACTGTTTGTTTGGATCTTTTAAGTCTTTTTGGGGGTACTTAAGCATTACGGAATAAAGCAGTGTCAGGGGAGCGATTTGCGATGTCTGAGAAGAATCAGGCAAGCTGGCTAGAGTGGCTAGTGTTCAACGTAAATCTGTTTAAGTTCCTCATGAATTCATTTACTTCAGGTAACACTGTTGCGTGAACTGCCTCAACATTGGCAAGTACATTGGTAGGACTAATTATCACAAATTTTGGGTAATTTGAATTTTTTCAGTAATACTGTCCTCGTCTTTGACATGCAAAAAAAATATAGCTTTGAATATTCAGCAAGCTATAGATTGTATTTAAGCTTGTATGATTGTATTATAATTGAAATATTTAATAGCACTTTATTCACAATCTAATCAAATTAATAGCCCTTATCTCAGTGGTCTGCTAGAAAGTTCAAAACAGTGCTGTATATCAGATTCTCAGCAATAACTTTCACTAAGAAAAAGCGAAGGTTTTAATCACAAAGCAATGTCAGGAAAACATAAAAGAAACTAGATTTACGTTGCTTAGGCAACGTGAAATGTTGCAGCAACCTTTGGATGGCTTAACCGATGCAAGTGTCACGGGAACAACATTTTGATCATGTTTCTCCGCAATTAAACTAACGATAGAGATATCAGTCTCTTAATACTTTTGAAATCGTATGTCTTAAGAAGAAGTTTATCTTAAAAACAAAAAGATAACACCTAAAGAGGGTCTCAAATATAATGTTTCTATCTAAAAGGAACTTTATTATCTATTCCCTGACTCCGAATAAGTATTGCTTCTTTTAGAATACACCATGCCTATAAGCTAATGCTGTATTTCTTGGCCCCAAGACCAAAAATTCAAGTAAATCTTTTCTGTTATTTTTAAAATGCAGAATGTGCAAGTTAAGGCTACGTTACTTTGCCTCAAAATATCCTTTGACTTTAGTTCCTCCTGTGGCATCTGAGGCTCCCATGCAATCCTGAAGAGCCACCAGTCATCTCCAAAATGTGCTGCTGCCCTAATGTCTTCCCACTGGGCATGGAGTATCGCATGGATGTGTTTCAAGTCCTGCTGGTAAGTGCAACGGAACTTTTTTTTATTTTTTTTCATTCTTCCTCTTCTTTTGGTGCGAACAATTGGATTCTGCATATCCCCGACTGATTACTACATAGGCACTTTACTAACAGTGACAGCACTATGTGAATAATTTGAATTGTCATTTATAATCATTGTGTAATCGCTTGCATGAGGACACATTTTGCTAGGCTACGATGCATTTGAAACGAACAAATGTGGACCAATTATCAAGACTGAAGATGAATATGCTTTAAAACGTTTGCTTACAAATCACTCTCCACGAGACACACCCAAACAATATAACTTACACCTAGAATATAAAAGTCAACGTTCTAAAATCTCTAGTTTTTAGTTTTCTTGATTGTAGGTATAAATTACAAGTGAATACAGACCCTTCAATACGGCAAAAAGGTGAAAATGTATTTCGTAATGTCTCCTTAAGCCCAATTACTTACGCCAATAAATTTTGAGTGAATCTGAGCACTTCCATTGTTAAATCAGGGAGACCGAGCATGCTTCTGGGAGTTCTCATTCTCCTGTTCCATTCGCCCAAGGTGTTTAACCCGTAAATTCCAAGCAACCAAAGAAAAAAAAGCATCTTATCCTTTTTGCTGAAAAGTTGGTTGTTAGAGTGGTGGTTGAGAAACCACGGGCTCTATTTCTTGCCTCCAATGCTCAACATAAAGATTATTGAATAATTCCGCTCTAAACACGGTACAAGATACCCGTGTATCAGCTAAAAAATTGGAATGTAGACGGACATAAGGTTTTGGAAGAATCGTGGATCCATTTAATACCTCAATCATATAGACTGAAAGTCAGTGCAAGTCTTCGATTGAACAAGGTGGAACATGGCTATCTTTCTTTTAAAAAGCTGTGAATGAGAGGCCCAGTGTTAGAGTGGCTTACTTTTAACCATAGAGATTCAGCATCCTCTCA
>JAQQPU010000300.1:0-11585 GCA_029168905.1 Artemia sp. Kazakhstan ARC1039
CCCCCTCTTAAAATAAAATCTTTCTTAAATTTACAAATATTTACACTTAAATTTTCAATAAATAAAACTACAGACCCACTCCCATTTTCGTTATAGTTTTCGAGATGCGCTATAATTTGCCCTACCCAATCGCTAAAAACACCCTCAAAATTTTCTAAATTTGGATAAATTACGCGCATCTCGGAATGTATATAATGATAATAAACCTCACTTTTCCCCTCATTCAAATAAAAAACCTTTAAAACAATAGAAACCTTAATTGAATCCCTACCCCCCCACAACTGAATTTGGTTCTCCAGTAGTGCATGAATTTTATCTACATAGGCATGCACAATTTCTACGGGATCAAACACAAAATTTCCCCCCATAAGTGTATTAAAGGGATCCCCAAACGTCGCAGTGAAAACAACTATATTATTTAAAATTGTATTGGACAATAGAAAATCGGGAAAAGTTGTACCCCCTCCCCCAAGTTGTTCAACAATATTTGGGCTATGCTCCACTTCAGTTGTTTGAAGTAGGTAATCAGTGGGAGGAGGGTTCCCTGTAAAATCCTCTAAAATTTGTAGGGTGTTCGGGCTCAAGTCCACCTCAGGAACATTACCTTGCTCAACTGTGCTAGGATCTACATTGAAATAATTATTTGAAAAATCATCAATATTAGATGGTACTTCAATAGAATTAATAATACCATGCCAGTCACTGATGGCTGAATTTTCCTGAAGGTCCTTTGCCCCTTCCTCCTCTTCTTCACTCGATGGCAAGTAGGGGACCAATGCACCAACCTATAAATGAAAAATAGCTTATTTTCAAAGTGTTCAAATCATCCCTACTGTTAAAATTTGGACTATTATTTACGTATTATTTAAAGTCAGCACTGAGTAGGGCTGTAGCAGTATGCACATACTAGCATTTGGTTAATTCAACTGAAAGTTCCAACTTAATATAATCTAAGATATGACACAGAAGGCACCAATTTGTTCGTTTATTTTCAAAGTGTTCAAATTTTTTTTTGCGGCGCATCCCTGCGGCACATCCCTGCGGTGCATCCTGCGGCGCTTTCCTGTCCCACGGCGCATCCTCGCGGCGCTTCTTTGGCCCGCAGTGCATACCGTGGCGCACCCCCGCAGCTCTTGGAAGTCCCCTTTACATAATGCCCTTCAAAAGTTGAAATATTTCTTTCTAATTCCATACAGGTTCAGTGAACTCATTATTGTAAGCCGTCGCGCGAGTGTTCCAAGATTGAACTTCAAAATGTCGAGAACCGTTAACTCGCTTTCCCCTTGCTAAAATCTTTGGCACGATAGAAATATTCACTGTAAATTAGGACACTGATATGTGACAGATGGAATAATCTCTTTCTTAAAACTATGTGAAAAATAGCATTCAGTTTCAAAGGCGGTGAGCATTAGCAGTAATTGACTGCACTTTTTAAGTGAGCAAAAAGATTCGAGGCCAACTATGCCCCCCCTTTTCAGCAATGTCATAAATAGCGAATATTATTTTTGGGAATATAACTTGTTTCGCTCTTACATAGAATTCCAAGTTCTTAAATATCTAACGCTAATTTTGCAGACAATTTCGCTATTTTCAGAAATATACACAGAATTACGTAAAAGTATTGAAATCCTAGACTTGGCGGCCTAACCGCTAATGATAGAACAAGACAGGAAAAGTGGTGAAACAGATCTATTTATATGCTTGTGCGGAGCTTTAAGCCAAAGATTAAAACAAGATAATATTCAATTGTGAACGGAATAGCATTTTGAGTTTCAATAGTATCTAAAACTATATGAGATATCGAAGCGATAGCAAAGATTAGAAAAAAGAGTGGTTTCTTTGCTAAAAAAATACATTTAGATATCTCTGAGGGAGGGCAGAGAAAATAGTGGTGGGGGTGAGGGGTTAATATCTCGCTGAGATAAGTTTATATTGAAAAATAGTGAAAAAGAAAAAACATTGGAAGAAATAGATAGGTAGGAAAAATGCTTACATTTGCATATCCTGGCTGCACTTGGGTGCCAGATGGTTCAGGTAGTGCATGCTGGTGGGTAACCTCCTGACCTAGCGTCGATGGGGCAGCTATTAGAGGTCCAAGGAGAGCGGATGTGCAAGCGATGTCATTAATTTCTTGCGCAGGTTGGGCTGCGACTTGTACAGGAGCTGTGACTTGTGCAGTCGAGCCAAAGGCTGGTACAGATGGCTGCACTTGACGAGGTGGCAGTGTGGAGCTGGGGAGTTTTGGCCAGCGACCATATTGTATGACAGTAGCCTTCGCAGGGGCCACATTATTAGCCCTTGCTCTCTTACTGGGTGGTGGCGACGAGCATTCTTCGCTATTTGCGGTACCCATAGCTCTCTTCGATGTAGGGGCCGCAATACATTATTCATAATTTGCCTTAAAAAAGAGAAAAAATTAGTATCAAAATAATTTCCCCCTTTATTTTACAGAAAGAAAGTTATTAACCATAATTTTGTTTAGAAAAGCATTTATCTCATTTCAGTAGAGCAAAAAGTAAAAATTTCGCGAGAAATATATTAGACCTAGAAATCAAACGTTTTTATTAGTCAACTTGTAAAAAAAATAAATCGTGACAATCAGTAGTCTATAGCCATAGGATAGGAATCATTGTTTCTATTTTTACCATTTAGAAAAATATTAATTTTTCCAGTCTATAGGCTTTAAATTAGATCGTTAACCCAGCGGCCTATAGGCCTATATTTTGCAAACATAGGTTAAAATGCTATTCAATTTATACATAATATAAGCTTCATGCAATTCCTAGAGACCTTTCTTTCTAGCCTTGCACAGTTTGTTTTCATTTTACACTGATGGCGGTAGAATTGAGACATTGCCCCCTCCCTTTTACATAATTTACTTACAACGAAGCTGTTAGAAGTGAGGCGTTGCCCCCTCTCCCCCCTTTCACATAATGTCCTAAATATATTGTTAGACCTTAATTTGAAAATAATCCATTTCACTCCCCCAAAATAGAGCATTACGTCTGTGCTTAATTATTGCATCATTGTGTTATAATTTTGACGGAAGAATAGTTCCTTTGACTTTGGCCACCGCGTTTGTAAACACAGATGGAAAGGGGTGACTGCTAATTTTAACCACGCACTGGAGTCTTGTGTCAAAACAGAACGGCATTTTCATTACAAATTGAGAGAAGTCAGTGGTCGCTTTAGCTGGAAATATAGAACGAAGGAATTTAACGAAATGAGAATTATTTCTTTTTGCGAGAATTTGGTTGTAAAACAATGGGGGGGGGGTTAGGTTTCGAGGGTAAAAGAATATATTTTACGTTTTTCACCGAGTATAAAGATTGTATAATGATGTTTGTATTGTATGGGGGGGACTTACGTGAATATACTGGAGGGTGACCAAGGAAAATAATTTTATTTGAAAATAAAAAATGTACTTACATTGCAAATTGAAGTTGACATGGCTTCTAATTTATCAAATTTATCCATTGTTGTTTCAATTGTGTCACAATACTTTCTGATAATTGAATTACATTGCATGCCCGTTATATACGAAATCTCAAGGTCGAATTGTTATGTAAGCAAGCCCTCTGATTGGCTGAGAAGGAAACACGTGATCTAACTGTTTCCGGTAAACTCATAACATTTGGCTCGAGCAACAACAACAAATACTATTTCTGGATCATAACATTTGCATCGAGCAACAACAAGAAGGAAGTGTCATTGACCTGCTCCCATTAGACTCAATAATCCATTAAAGTGAGAAAGTTCCTGTTTTTCATTCTCACTGACAAAAACCAAGAAAACAGACATAAATGTGACAAAGTTCCTGTTTTTTCATTCTCACTGACAAAAACCATAAAAACATCCATAAATGTGACAAAATTCCTGTTTTTCAAATTCTCACTGACAAAAACCATAAAACATTCATGAAAAACATCAAATAAATCGACCAACACACATAACCATCCATGAAAACATCCATAAATGTGACAAAATTCCTGTTTTTTCAAATTCTCACTGACAAAAACCATAAACCACGTGGTTCTATGCCCATATATGGTGTGCTGACACGAGCTTTAGGGTCATCTCTACTGTGGCTTCACCGCCGTGTTCCAGCACTCGGCTGGCTTGGCTTCTATAGATGGATTCTCATTGTCGCTTTTCTTCTAACCGCAGACAGTTTGAGACAATTGCTGTCTTTTCATATTGCGGTCTTTTTAGAGATGTTTGATTATCAAAGCAAGTCCGATTTCTAACAAAGATATCAACTAGGCTTCAAAATTTTGGTTTTCTTTTTTAAGGTTTTTGAATTGTTGTAATCCCTTATTAAAATATAAACAAATATTTCTGCAGATACCAACCACCAGGCCAATGCACTAGACACGGGGCAGGCTTCTATATATAGATTCTCATTGCCGCTTGTCTTCTAACCACAGACAATTTGCTGCCTTTTCATACTGCAGTCTTTTCAAAGATATTTGATTATTAAAGCAAGTCCGATTTCTAACAACGATTTATATTAAGCTTCAAACTTTTGGTTTTCGTTTTTAAGGTTTGTGAATTGTTACAATCCCTTGTTAAAATATATACAAATATTTTTGCAACTACGAGTTTTTGCTCTTTTACGCACTTAAATGTCTTTTCATACTGATTCTTTTCCTAGATATTTGTTTATTAAAGCAAGTCCAATTTCTAACAACGATATCTACTAAGCTTCAAACTTTTGCTTTTCCTTTTTAAGGTCTTTGAATTGTTGTAATCCCATGTTGAAATATATACAAATATTTTTTGGGGGAGGGTATCAAACTCAGAAGTATACTTACTCGAAATCTTGACTATTTTGAACAAAATGGCTATCCCAAAATTTTGATAGGATGTACCTGGAGAAAAGGGTGTGGTAGGGGGCTGGTTTACCTTTTATCACTTTGGACTCCTAAAAAAGGGAACTATTACTTTCTATCGCCAATCGAAAAGCCTTTCTCCGAAGTTTAGACGACCACCCCTTACACAAATACCTTATTTGCTGACAATAGGCAACTTGCATAATTTACAGCTGTAAGGGTTTCGTCAACCCCAGAGGGATAGTTATTTCCTTTTTGGAATATTTTGAACAAAATGGCTATCTAAAAATCTTGATTGTATGTATTTAGAGAAAAAAGAGGGGGGTGCTGATTGCCCCCCCCCCGATCACTTTTGACTCTTATAAAGGGCACTAGAACTTCTGATTACCAATAGAATGAGCCCCTCCCGAAGTTTATACGACCATTCCTTCTATAAAAACCTTGTATGTTAACAAAGAGCAGCTTGCATAATTTACAGACCTTGCCCTGGGGGCTGGGGGAGAAGGTCAAACCCAGAACCATAGTTATTTGACCTTCAGATTATTTCAACAAAACGGTCATCTCAAAGTTTTAATCAAAAGCATTTAGGAAAAACGGTGAGGGGGGGCCTTGTTGCCCTCCAGTCACTTTTGATTTTTAAAAAGGACACTAGAACAGTAACAACATTCATGGAGGGCAATAGGGAATGGCTTTGGTTTTAAGGAGATTTGAGTTATTTGAGACTGTCGCTACAGACCGTGTCACTTTTTTTCAGACAAAATTTATCTTAGATCATGCGAGTTTAAAAGTTTGAGAGGTTTAACAATAACAATGTTTAACAAATGACGAAGAAAAGTCTAAAGTGTAGCAACATGCAACATGGCAACCAAAGGAAAGAGCAAATTGGTTAGAATTTATTTACTTTTCATTAAAGCGCAAATAAAGCTACGGCCCTTAAAAGTTTTAAGAGCGGCCCTACTCCTGTGTTTGGTAATTTCTATTCTTTTGAAGTTGGGCTGGATTAATCATCTTAATTTATGTTTGCTTTAGGATCCATTTGCAAATCTATATCTTTATGTTTCATCCGATTAAACTTATTAGTTTTAATCGCGGTTCGTTTTGGGTTTCATTTACTTAGTGACATTAATTTATGTTTGTTTCAAGTTAGAATTTTAATAGTAGCTTGTTTCACCTCGTCTTCAGTTCTAACACACCTTTTTAATCTTCTTTGAAAAACCTTATTTCTTCTATAATATTTTTGAAATAAGAGCAAAGTGTGCACAGGGTATTATTTATTTATTTTGTCTTTTCACCAAGGCACTTTGTACGGAAGAAGTTGTCGTAAAAACTTTGGAAGGGGCCATTTGATTCGAAAGTGAAAGTTATATTTCCATTTTTAAGAGCGAAAAGTTATTGGAGGGCAGCTAGCCCCCTCCCGCGCACCTCTTCCTCCACAACCCTTGGGGCAGGGTCGGTAAGCTATGCAATTCGCACATTGTTCTCATATAGTATTTTCTATTAGAAAGGGGGTATGTTTGAACATTGATGTCCAAAAAGGCCATGGGCATTCACGTAAACCTTTCAGGGAATGTTAAGGGGAGTGTTGAGCTAAAGCAAAACAAACTATGTCTATTGTCAAACGAGGTTATCTCAGAAATGGCTTAGGATATTAAGATGGAAGTTTCAGAGAATAATGAGGGGGATGATCAATTGACTAAAATGCAATATGTACATACTACTACTACTACTATTACTACTATTACCTCCACTGCTACTACTACAATGCTGCTGCTACCACTACTACTACGACTACTACTACTACTACTACTATTACTACTGTTAACTCTACTACTATTAATACAATGCTGCTGCTACCACTACTACTACTACTACTACTACTACTAGTACAACTACTACTACTACAATGCTGCTACTCTCACTTCTACTACAACTACTACTTCTATTACGACTGCTACTAAGGTTAAGGGTATTAAGGTGAAAGATTAAGGATTAAGGAAAAAGATTGTGTCTAAAACCGAACAAAAAATTAATTCCAAAAACTTTTTCTAAAAAAAAAAAAAGAGCTACATTAAACCAAAGATGATCAGAAACAAATTAAAATATTTATCAGGCGTCCAACTAAATCACAATCAATAAATAGATGAAATCCAAAACAAACAGAAATCCAACAATTCGTGGTAACGATCTGTAAGTAAGGTGCGATGCAGCTCAATAGTAACCGAAACTCTAAGAAACAGAGTCTTGAAAACAATAGACGCATAAAAAAAATCTAATTTTGCTACTTATGCAAAATACGTAAAATCCATCAAATTTAATGCTACCCATCAAAAGTTACGAGCCTGAAAAAAATTGCCCAATTTTGAAAAAGGGAGGGGGGACACCCTTAAAGCATCAAGTGATCTTAATAAAAATGACACCATCAGATTGAGCAAACCAGAGAACTGCTACTGTAGAGGTTTCAAGCTCTGTGTACAAAAATCCCGAAATTTTGCATTTTCTGCCGGAAAAAAAAGATCACGGATGCGTGTTTATTTTATTTTTTTTTTTCCAGGGGTGGTTGCATCGAACCATTGATCGTAGAACATCGAGAGAGGGCTCATCTTATCGGAAATTAAAAGTTCTAGTGACCTTTTTAAGTGACCAAAAATACTGGAGGGCAGCTATCCCCCCTTCCATGCTCATTTTTTCTCCAAAGTGGCCTGAACAAAATTTTGAGATAACCATTTTTTCGGCATAGTCGAAAAATCTAACAACTATGTCTTTGAGGATGACTTGACCCCCCACAGTCCCCGGGGGAAGGGCAGCAAGCTATGAACTTTGCACATGGTTTCAAGATAGAACTGGTTATTGGGAATTATACAGACATTTTTCAGGGCGGGAGGATTTTTCTGGTGGAGTAGAAGGGGGAGGTTACGCGGTAGGATCTTTCCATGGAATGATTTTTCGTTGAAGAAGGGAATTTTCAATGGAGGGGGAGTCGGATTTCCCACCACTATTTAAAAAACGATAAGAAATTAAAAAAAAAAACAACAAGTTTTTCAACTGAAAGTAAGGACCAACATTAAAACTTAAAGCGAACAGAAATTATCACGTATTGCTAAAATTTTGCACTCTTCTATGCTAAATTTTTTTTGGAACTTTTAAAAGAGCTTATTATTCTAATTTAACAGCCTCTGTGATTCAAGATTCATTCTTAAATAACTGGAAAAGAATAATCAAATTTTAAGCGTAAAGAGCGAGGTATTGAGGAGAGGCAACGTTATAAGATCTGTTCGTTTTACGTTTCAATGTTGCTCCTTAATTTCAGTTGAAAAACTTGTTTTTTTATTTTTTTTATTGTGATATATGCTTGAAAAAATGTTTGACTGTATTCCTGATCATCTTTGGTTTAATGTAGCTCTTAACTTTTCTTTGAAAAACTTCTTTTGTGTTTTTTTTTTTTTTAATTCAATCCATTATAAAACGTATATTTAAATAACTGCCAATTTGCATTATTTACGGCACTTGCCCCAGGGCCTGTGGGTGTCATGTAGTCCCTGGAGGTATATTTGTTGAAATGTTTTGACTATTTTAAACAAAATGGCTGACTCAAAATATCCTCGAATATCTTTAGAAGTTACGGATTGGCTGAGTAGCAAAAAAGGGCAATCGAAGGGGTTGGTTGCTCTCCAATCACTCTTGTCTTGACCACTAAAAAGGGCATTAGAACTTTTGATTTCCAATGAAATGAGCCTCCTCCGGAGTCTTTACGGCCACCCCTCCTGATAAAGTAAAAAAAAGTAATTGAAGGATAATGGCTCTTTACTATAGGCAACCTTAGAAATTTGGTTATGATTATAGTTGCAGCAGCTACAACTTAGTAAAGAGCCTTGTTTCTGGGGGAACCTTGTATTTTTTTTTCCTTCTACATTTGGATCCCCCTAACCCAAGAACTTATAGATATAGAAGTCAGGCCAAACCGGAAAAAAGTTTCTAATCCGGTTTAGGTCCTTTAATTGGGGTGGGGTGGATGTGCTCCCAAATAATTAGCTTTTGTGCATTAGACTGCTCTTGGTCCAAGGACTTGCAGCTGTAAATTTTAAACTGACCAGGGAAAAAAAAGTTTTTTGTGCCTATTTACAGGTCTCCAAGGCCCCCCCCCCACCAACAACAATATCTTTGATCTTCTTTGCCCAGAGTAGAGAATGATCTCTGAAACTTTCAAGCCAATCGGACACCCGAGATCAAATATGCCCCTCTTTTTCCACTGTAAAACCTACCTGTAAACAATTGGCAATCTACAATAAACCTAAAACGAACAGGATGAGGAGACCCCCCCCCCCCCTCAAACCCAGCTATTTACGCTAGAGTTCAAAGTGCTTTAGTGAAAGCATTTACGAGTGCAAAAAACACAGCTTATGGGTAATTGCAAGTGTTTTATTTACCAATGCCATTTAACAGTCGAGCTGAAAATTTTATTGTTTGAGACAAATGCACATCAATCAACTCTTTCATTCTTGCAGCATTGTGAAAAAGATTTTTTATCCAGTTTACTTTGCCCTTGTTTTTGACCATTCGTATTTTAAGCATTGGGGGCGAAAATTCAAGCTTTAGCACGACACTATTGACAGATAAAGCCCATTTTTTCCCTTCTAAAAGGACTGTATATAAACATATTCACTAAAAAAACTATCTACGGAAGAAATCCTACCAAGTACCCGCTATAGATACCATTAAAATCTACATAAGAAATTGTGAAATATTGTTATTCTTGACTATTAAAAATCATGTCTATGATCGAATAAATCTAGTTGATCATAACATGGATTTTAACCTCTCACAATTAATTTTAATGTTCTGTTCGATGCAAAGGTAAATGTTTTGCAAACAGTACAAACACCTTTTTTTCATCTATTCGGTTAAGCGTCCAAATTTGATTTTGCAAACCTGTATATTGGGGTTTCCAGAGACAAAGAGTCTACGCAAGCCTATCACTAAGCTCTTACGAGATTTTAGGCGTGCAGTTGAAAATCCCCATGTAAGCCTTTTCAGTGACAAAGGCGGATCTAGAGCAAAATCTTGGGTGGGGGGACAATGTGACAAGAGTACCAATAATTGACCAAATCGACAAGTTGATTTAAAAAATAAAGCGAAAAACAGAAAAAAATACGGAATGAGGGAACCAGAAAAAATATTGGGAATGGGGTGGGGGATGGCTCCCCTCCCCTGGATCCACTAGTTTTCGGTGATAATAAGGGTAATACGTGCAAGGGGGAGAAGATCTTCGCTATAACAATAGATTTAGACGTACATGAGCGGAGGAGTCTCTTCGATTCCAAAGGGGTTTGTTTAAATATGATTTTCGGGGTTGGGGGGGGGATCAAATTAGACAAGCTATACGAATTCAACAAGTAAGTTTCATATTTCAAGTAATTGCAAAACAACGAAAGGAAGAAAGTGTGTGATCAAGCCCTTTTCAAGCCAGGATTTTTTTTTTTTTTTGTTTCAGCTCCTCTCCAAAACTATACCCCAAAACTATAGGAATTGTGACAGCTCAGATAATAGACTGACAGTAAGAATCTAGAATACATTCTGAAATGTCAAAAATAACATACAGAAATATAATTTTCTTTTAATACAATGGTGTCCTTATAGTCCCGCCCCAAAATAGGACCCCTGCTATGGCAGCTCTCTCTCAGCTGAGCATAAATCATTGTCTATTTTATTTTAGAATATACAAGAAAATGATTACCGTTGCCACGTAGAGTAACGATTCAAGGAAATAACTGATTATAAATTATACCTTTTAGACACCATAAATTTTATAGACATGTGGATTACTTCACGAAAAACAGCTTCAACATAAGAAACAGAACAAAGTTATGGTTGTTAGTTTTATTTTGTAGACTAAGAATTTTGTCCAGCAACAAACCACAGCACTTCGGAGCCCTTTTTAAGAGCTGCACCTTTTTGAATGTTACAACAGGCTGGAAGCAAAAAGTTGAAAGTTAAAACGAACAAAGACTATCGCTTTTTAATTTATGCAACATTTAGGTGCAAAACTAAATCAAATGAACTGACTCGTGATATTTCCCGTCATTTGTAGAATTCTGGAAATCTAGCATTTTATATAAAACACAAAACCAACCAATAAACGGGATGTTGTTTCAAGAGCAGAAAATTGTGGCCTGCAGAAAATGAAACCATAATTTATAAGGCTATCAATAGCCTTTCACCGATCATTATATCGATAACTTCTAGCATACAAGTTAAATCCTCTAAAGAACTCAAAGCAAACTCAGCTAATAAATGCTATTAAATTTCTTTGGTACATCCACTACATGTTTTTCCCAAAATACAACTTTGTTTTCTTATTGACAGCTACATCGGTAAAAGAGGAGAAAATCAGGTGAATGAGTTTTTTAAAGTTAAGCCATGAAATACCAAAATTAAAAAAATTAAGAAGCTACAATCTAGATCATGGTTGCGGCAACAGTTACAAACTAGTAAAGAACGAGCCATGGCCCATTGTAACCAAAAATTTTAAATACTTCTTGAAAAAAAACTGTCAAATGAGAAAAACTTAGAATTTAAAGCTGGTTTAGGAATTGTAATTATTATTTCGATTAATCTTAACGGTAAAAGTGGAACGGTGGGAATTTCAAAAGATAACCTGAATCTCAAAAATGGTGCCCGACCGAAATGAAAACTACACCATTGGAATTACTACTGTCAAAAACCTCATACAGGAAAGTTACAACCCCCCCCCCCCCC
>JAQQPU010000300.1:19355-89566 GCA_029168905.1 Artemia sp. Kazakhstan ARC1039
TTTGTCAACTGTTCTTGTTGAACAAGTGTTATTTTTATCGTTGCAGTTCATGTTGAACAAATATTTGTTTTCATGCAGTGTCGAAATAAATGCTGCCGTGAAATATTGTTTTTTTTTGTTCTTGAATAGATAGATCTATGGGGAAAATTACTACTTATTCATTGGACACGTATGATTTACAGTTAGTCATAGTCCGACTGTTGTCAACAGCATGTATCAATTTAAAACACCCTTCAGATCGTTTCTGTGTGGTCCCTCAATGTCGGGGAAAACAACACTTTTAGCTAAAATAATTCAAAATTGCGATAAAATGTTTTTGGAGAAGCCGAAAAAAATCTACTATTGCTATAGTATTTGGCAGGAGTCCTATGATAAAATAAAAGCTATTGCCACAACCATACCAATACAGTTCATACGGGGACTTGATGTTTTCAATAGTATTGAATCGAACTCGTGGCTGATTATTGATGATTTGGCTGAATCCATTGAACAGTTCTCACAGGAAATGCTACAACTGTTCACCGTTCGCTCCCACCATGAACACATTTCCGTTACTCTGGTTCTACACAATCTGTTTTATCAGAGCAAATGTATGCGAACCCTTGCTTTGAATTGCACTGTCTATATTATCTATCGAGTTGTTCGTGATTCTAGCTCACTCATAACTCTCAATAAGCAGATATACCCCGGCGCTCCAAAATTTCTGTTGTCAGCGTACACTCAGGCGACTAGCAAGCCCTACGGTTACATTTTGCTGGAACTTAATCAGAGCACGCCCGAAGATCTACGTGTAGTCACCGACATTTTCAACAATGAAATTACAGTATATCTTCCAGTGAACAGTAGAAAAGGCTATTAGTTGCCATTATGACACTGAAGAAACTACACGAACAACGGCATTTATTTTCCGTTTTAAGCACTTCAAAACCTCCGCTTAGGAAGGCCATACTCAAACATGGGGTTGACAATGATTTCATTAATCTAATATCTGAACTTTGTTTAAATTTAGCTGAGGGCAATGTTCAACTGCCAGAAGGTGTTAGACAACAGAAAAAAGCAACATCGTTCCACTGTACGCGACTTGGCTTGTAAAAACAAGGGAAAAAAATTTAAAAGAAAACGGCTCCTTCAAGCAGGCGGTAGCTTTTTCACACTTTTACTACCGATAATTGCAGGACTTGTAAACAGTTTTCTCTAGAGAATGGCAAAACCCTATAAATTGACACCATTTGAACTTGTCCTCTCGCCCGTCGAACATTTTGAAGACAATCTAAGCAAATTCATTAACGATGAGAAGATTGCCGATGACAAAAAACTGCTTTTACTTCAAGATGCATTGCGACGTGTGGACAAACATAAACCTTATCGTGAGAGACCCGCCGCCACTGATCCCTCTAAACAGGAAACATCTCCTCAAGATTCTGCACAATCAAAGGAGAAGGAATTGAATTCAATTGTATTGAAAATTGGAAACCTATTGCCACTCACCTATCGAGAACAGAGTAAAAGAGTATTATCTTATCTCATGTTGGAAACTGGCGATCAAGTTCAAGTCGATAGCACAGAGAAACGAGTTATAATTCAAGGAAAAAGTTATAATCTAGTTGATTTAATTTGTGATATGGTGACGAATCGTAAAGGACTCTTATCCTTTGACGATAATCTATACACCTTTCTAAGTGTATCAAACTTTCCCAAAAGTCTTATTGGCAATAAGCAAATTCTAAAGAAACTACGAGAATATAGTCCTCCTCCAACACCATTTAAAAAGAAGAAGATTCAATATTTGAAGATACTAGCACTGATTTTACAACACCCGTGGTTGCTAGTCAACAGCGAAGACGAATTGATTCACCCTCCAGTGTGCAAAAGGGGAGTGGACATTACACTACATGTTTACGCTCAAAATGGATGAAGTTTTGAAAGGTGTCTATGAAAATATTGGTGAGGCGGGAAGTTTAAGTTCTCCCAAAACGCTTTCTAAAGTCTCCGGCACCACATTGAAAAAAGCAAAAGAGTATCTAGAAAATGAACCGAGTTACACACTACATCGGAATCACAGGCTTCGCAGCAAACAATATCGACAAACTAAAGCCTTTTTCCCTCTGCATATAATGCAAACGGATCTTTTAACTTTAGACACACTTCAACAACGTCACAACGCACCCTACAAATATATTCTGGTGGCAATCAGTGTCTTTAGTCGCTATGCCTATGCCATTCCACTGCGATCAAAGAGAGGTGTTGAAGTTGCTCGGGCCATTGAAAGTATTCTAGAACAGGATTCATATAGAAAAATTCAATCGGATCGTGGCAGTGAATTTGTTAATCCACATGTGCAAAAGGTTTTTTTGAAACATAATACAACACTTTATCATAGTCACAGCCCGATAAAGGCAGCATTGGCCGAACGACTGATAAGAACGATTCGTCTATTAATTTCAAGATATTGTACCCTGAAAAATACACCGGCTTTTATTCATGATTTAGATAAAATCATGTTGATTTATAATCAACGACCACATCGATCTCTGTCCAACTCAAGCCCTCGGGATGTTCACTACAATGAAAATACATTTGATGCTTTTCTAAAGCAATACTCCAATGGTGAAAAAGAGAAAAAGAAGAAGAAATTCAATGTTGGTGATACTGTTCGAATTAATAGAACCACCAATATTTTTGAAAAAGGGAATTATTTATGGAGCACCGAACTTTTTAAAGTGTCCAAAATTCTAGACACCATACCCATAACTTATCGACTGCGAGACACCAAAGATGATGAGATTCTCGCCGGTTTTTATGAATATGAACTGCAAAAACTTAGAAACACTAGTGAAAGTTATCAAATTGAAAAGATATTAAAGAGTCGTACACGCCATGGCAAGAGACAGTTGCTTGTTCGCTGGTTAGGATACAACTCAGATTTTGATTCTTGGGTCAGTGCTGAAGATATTAACAATGCCCAATGATTTCTATGTGACTTTCATGTCCAATGTTTCTGATCCTCTCTACAATGACTTGAATAGAACAAGTGATTTTTGGACAAAACTCTCCCCCACCATCAAATTCGAGGGCGCGTATGAAGTGGCTCTTGTCGACTGTATTCTCAAAAATACCTATGACATCCTGAGAAAGGATCGTAAATATGAAATAAAAATTAGACCCTATGATTGGCCGCCACCACCAGGTGATCAAGAACAAATTCAAAAAATCAATTGGATGGATTATCCATACATTGAATTACCCTACGAGGAACTCACCTGTATGAATGATTTATGTCGTACTATCAATAAAAGAATTTCCGCTCGTAAAAAAGGAGCTTTTCATTTCAACTATTCAAAGGAAGAGGGCAAGATCTACATTAGTTCACCTATTGCCAGCGAAAAGGTTATTGTCAATGATAATCTAAAGGATGTTCTTGGCTTTAAGCTCAATATAATCAATGGTAAAAGTGCCGGAAACACTAATTTCATTTTCGCTGACTACCCGCCTGCCTTCTCCACAGACACTTGTATATTTCTCTATGCTTCATTTGTGGAAACATCTCGGGTTGGTAATTCAAATGTTCCCCTCCTACGAGTTCTTGAACGAAAAACCAATCAAGAACATATTCATCACTACAATATAAAGCATCTTCAGTATATTCCCGTAAACACTTCCTATTTGGAACTCTGTCAGTTAACACTAAGAACCGAATTGGGTGATCCAATAGCAATTTCAAAAGGTTTGACTGTGATTACATGCCATTTTCGACCCATCGTTCAACAGCAAGATGTCTAATAAAAAAGTGGTATTCACTTGTCCTGATATTGACTGCTATGTTAATACTCTTGGCCCAAGACAACAGGGCAATGGAATGGACTATTACAAAGGTCGCTCGTCAATGTCTGGCTATGGTCTTGGCAGCTGGTTTGCTAAGCTGTTTCACTCTTCACTACCACTGGCTAGAAAATATCTTGTACCGGCTGCGACAGATTTTGCATCCTCTACACTATACGATTGGGGCTCTGGCAAGGATTTTAAAAAAGTGCTACGGAAAATCTTAGGTCCAGTGCGCGAACCCTTGGCGAGAAATTAAAACAGAATTGTAAAGGTTTAAAAAGGTCAAGAAACAATGCATCACTCATCAGTCTCTACTCAGGTCAGAAACGTAAGACATCATCCCTCTTGTCAAAGAAAAGAAGGAAAAAGCCGACACGTAGTGTAACCAGAAGCCCCAGGAAGAAAATTGTTCGATCGAAACTAGATTTCTTCTCCTAAGATGTCCTACCTACCGCATAAGGATTCTCAACCTTCAATCACCGCCTCATTGAATCTATTCAATGCTGAAAATGTTGATGTGAGTGTCAAGCATGGATACTATGAACAATTTTATCCTCAACAACCCCTCTCCGATAATATCCACTTTCAAATTTATTCCAATGACGACTACTTTATGGACATGTCTTCAACATTTATAGATTTGCAAATGAAAGTCCGGAAATCCGATAATACAATGCCAATTCGGGCCGATGGGATATCCTATGAAAATTGTATACTACATAATTTATTTCGTCAAATTAGTGTCTACATCAATGGCACGCTGGTGAGCACAAGCAACAATCTCTCCAACTATACAAGCTATATGCAATTCATGCTGATGACACCCAAGTCATACAAGGAATTGAGAGGCGCCTCCAATGGATATGAATATATTACTAATACTGATAGTACAGATGCACTTAAAAATGCTACAACTAGTGAATTACATCTAGTTGGAAAAATATATCATGAAATATTTAATATACCCCAATGGCTGCCGCCCAATGTTAAAGTGGATATAAAATTGACGCTTGCACCCTCCAATTTCATATTGAGAAAAGAACATTGTATGAGTTGACCATGCAAACCCTAGATCATGATTCGCATCTATTTGAAAATGGTATAACCGAAGATATGTTTGCTAAAACACATGGTATCATTGTATTGGATTTGTCTGGCACACAGGATATGAGTATAGTACGTACGGGGAGTGTGCGTTTAGAGTGTACATTTGCCGACCCATTGGCTGAGAGTATTGCCCTAATCTCACTAAATCAATATGAAACCTATTGGGAAATCACTCCCGAAGGTAGTGTTCTACTAGACTTGGCGCCATGAACACCAGTCAAATAATCAGTGTATTTAATATGGACCCCTACATGTCCAAGTACAAATCCTATTGTCTACCCTCAGACTATCTTGGAAAAATTCAAAGCGCGAACAATACCTTGATTATTGTTAATAGCAGTCCGTCGACTGTGCTGACGGGTCATTGGCTGTGCATCTATCAAACCATGAAGAATATCGAATTTTTTGATCCTCTTGGTCTACCCTATACATTCTACACACCTCACATCAGCAACTATATTGAGAGCAGTGGGAAAAATATTATTCAAAATCGGAAGAGGGTGCAGGATCTAACGACTAAAAGCTGTGGCTTCCATGCACTACTATATTTTGTGTTCCGATGTCGCGGCTATACTTACAAGCAGTTTCTCCATATTTATAGTGACAATCCCCGTCTGAACGACTTTCTAGTGGAAAATATCCTCTCAGACCTATACAGTATTGATTTCAGTGCCCTAAGAGTAAAGTGCTTAAAAAATGTTTGTGAATTTGTTTATTAATAAAATGTATATATACAACAATGTCTTTAAATCATCACTTTTAGATTTCTTCATCGGTGTATAGGCAACTGTCGTGAACCACTAATGCTGGTAAATCATTTGGATTCACTGTATATTGATCTTGATTGACTGCAAAGTCAGGGTCACATTTTCTACAGTACAATGTAACTTCACTCTTGTCATATCTCTTTGTATAGTCAATGATACTATTTGCATTCATATTATGAAATTCATGAGTTTCAATCTGTCTATTTGAAGCAATATCACATACAGGGTTTTCAAGTGGTGAATCACATTCGGTAACTGCCAAATAAAAATCACTTGGTTTATAGTCATAGCAGGCAGTGTCATCACAGCGATGACGTAGAAACCAGATTGTCTTGTTACCCCAACAGTTGAATCGTAGACCAGATTCCTCTTCCCAGAATAATTTAAATCCGCGACGATACCAATCTCGTAGAAATAAACTAAAATCACGTTTAGGATTCTTTCCAATCATAGCGGGGTAAGTATTCTCCCACTGATCACATTTATCATTGTGACAATTGGAGCACAGGTGCCCTCTAGGGTGAGAGTCACACACCTCTTCAAGACATGAATTACATCCTTTAATTTGTACTGCATAGCCTCTATGTAATTTACAAGGATTACATAATTTACACTTTTCACTATAGTCATCAATAATTGTACAATTCTCACATTGAGTCCAACTGCCAAGAGTGTACAAGCACAATGGACATATATAGAACATTTTTTGGTTTTCCCATGTCAACTCACTCACAGCTAAAACGAAACTGATCGTCCTCGCTCGATAAATTCAAAGTGGAGGAAAGGGAGAGGAGTAACTTTGTGACGTTACCTCTTTCGAATGAGGGAGGAGCCATCTACATGTAATCTGTTGGCGATGTTTTCAAAAGTATATCCACAATATGATTCTGCCTTGTTCCAATTAATATATCAATAAATTGACTATAAGCATTTGAATCACATTTTAAAAGTTTCATACAATAGTCCAATGGGGGAGAATCAGTTTTCATTATATTGTCAAGTGTTCCCTGACAAGAGAATATCCTGTGTTGAAGAGATAACTTGAGAAAATCATCATCCAAAATCAAATGTTTTTCCATAAACACTAGATTTGATCTAATTCTCTCTTTCTCAAATTTATTCATTTTTCAGTCCTTTCACTCTGACTGATGACTCTAGACTGAGCCTGATTCGTTAGCCCTAACCAGAAAAGAAAGGGAACATTTTCGATTTCGAAACAATTTTATTGAATAATTACAACAACATCAATAATACTATGCATGTACAATTAGCGATAGAGTTTATTGTCTTCAATATGTTTCACTAATGCACTTAAAGCACATTGAAGTCTATTCACATGTGCTATATCAACTTTTGCGGCAAAACATAATTGATCCTCCATTTTAAATTTACTCAAGGATATCACATATCTTGCATATACTGCATCCCATTCCAGACATAGCCGCGATCCTTTCGTGATTTCCACCGCAATGTTTGGTGCTCTTGTACTATTACCATCAACTCCACTATCAACTTCTAATAGTGTAAACATTCCACTCATTATTACAAATATATATCCAAATGAGTAAAGTCAAAACTGTTCTTCTCACTCCTTTGAATTCTATTCACAGACTAATAAAACTATAGCAAAAATCCTTTCCTTATATTCCCTCCGCCGCTAATATGTAAACAAGCCCACTGATTGGCTGAGAAGGAAACACGTGATCTAACTGTTTCCGGGAAACTCATAACATTTGCCCAAAACAACAACAACAAATACTATTTCTGGATCATAACATTCGCCTCGAGCAACAACAACAAATACTATATCTGGATCATAACATTCTCTGAGAGCGTGCACTTGGCCAAAACAACAAATAAATCGACCTTGGAAAAAGAGGTCATTGACCTGCCCCCATTAGACTCAATAATCCATGAAAGTGAGAAAGTTTCTGTTTTTCCATTCTCACTGACAAAGACCATAAAAACATCAAATAAATCGATCAACACACATAACCATCCATGAAAACAGACATAAATGTGACAAAGTTCCTGTTTTTCCAAGTGAGAAAATTCCTGTTTTTTCATTCTCAGTGAGAAAACCATAAACCACGTGGTGGGGTCACGAGTCGGACCCCCCTCTCTACTGAAGATCTTATAGAGGCCCAATGTAGTCAAGCCTTTTTTTCAGTATGACTGAGGCCGTCAAAATCCCATTTTTTTATTTTTTTTTTTTTTTGTTCAAGCATAAGTTAAAAAAGTGCATGCATGTTTATATGTGAGTGAGTCTGTGTTTGTCAATTTTTACCTGGAGGAAGTTTTTTACCTAAGATCAACAATTGTAAAGCCGATAAATTTCTATATTCCACAAAACACATGATTGAAAGCCAAAAAAGAAGCCATTTACACAAACACATCAGAAATCAAACAAACGACCATCAGCAATCTTCACCATACGAAAATAAAATAACATCTTTAACGAACGAACTAATATTTCTTCAGATAAATATACATTTTAAATACCTTCCTACTCTAGAAATGAAGTGTGATGTCGTCCTCTGTGAGACATCAGGGACCTGTAACTCAAATTTCCCAAAAATATTTCCCAATTAAGGTAGAAAGTCCGGGACATAGACTCAAAAGATCCTCGTCTTTATGAAGCGGTCAAGCAGACTTCGCTCTAATTAGACGGGAATTACGTCTAAGCTATATCCAATAAAAGATAAGGATTGAAGGATTTATTGAAAAAAAAACATATCAACAAAAAACTATTGCTTCCTCCCCTAAAAAGCAAAGCTTGTCCGTGGGGGAGGTAGAGAAAACAAAATCCTTAAAACAAAGAACACTTGGCCACCGACACCACTAATACCATCACACTAAACAATAAATACAAAATAATATCATATATTATACTTCCTCTGGGAACATCAAATCAACAAAACCCCGGCAATAAATAAATCAATCAATCAGTCAAAACTCATATTCAGCAAAAAGCAGTTCCTTAATGATTTTTCTAAAAATATTGGGGTCACCAATAGTCTTAAATCACTATTCAAACTATTCCATTTCCGCGTACCTCTATAAAAAACAGAAAAACATGAACGGGAAGATATACCTCTAGGTACAGAGAAGTCCGCGCTACCCCTTGTATCATGAGAGTGAACAGCAGACCTAATGGACAATAAATCATCAAAACAACGAGGCTGAATATCCTGCTGCAGTTCAAAAATAAACCACAATACGTAGAATTCACGAAGGCTTGCAGCCGGCAAAATTTTTAAAGTTGGGTAAATTTCTCGAACAGACATACGTGGAGATTTACCGGCTAAAATTCTTACTGCATGATTTTGTAGAACTCTTATTGGTTTTAGGATAGAAGAAAATGTAGAGGGCCAAATACTCGAACAATAAAGTATATACGGGTGTATTAAAGAAAAATAAAGACGGCGAAGGACAGACTTGGGAAAACAATGCTGGAGTTTCTTGATTATACCGAGATTTCTTGCCAGAATTTTGCTAGTTAAAGTTACATGCTCCTTAAAAGATAGAGTTTTATCTATCACAATCCCAAGGTATTTAAAAGACGCAGTCCGTTTTATAACACCATTGGGCATATCTAATTCCTTGATCCATGGGTAAAAGTTTGATGATCGCGAGAAAATAATAAAGCTAGACTTAGACATGTTAATCCTTAATTTATTTACCCTCAGCCATATTCAGCGATATTAGCTTATATTCAAATTGAGGTAAAAATCCTATCCATACAATAAAATTAATAGTAGAGGTCGTTAGTCTTTCCGCTTATGCGCCAGTTCCGTTTTCGGTTTTACAGGCAAGCAAAGAAGGTTTGTTCTGTAAGTTTCTATTTTTTATCGCCATTGCAGCCTCAACAAAGCAAAAACGTAGCCTCCCACACGACGTATCATTCTCTCTTTTTAAAACATTTTTCCCAAGAAGTACACTGGAGACCATGATGCAGAAGGGTACAGTCTTCATTATCTTTCTCTGTCTCTCTACTTTAACTCTGTCTTTTAATTCGCATCTAGAGCAGGGTTGTAAATAGATAAATAACAGCCTAAAGTCTACAAACCTATTAGACGCGACTTTCAAAATGCTCATAAAACCAAAATATGGCGGTATAGTGCAGAACTATTCAAAGACAAAGCCCATTTCTCGCTTTCTACAAGGACTGTCTTGTAAAATACATTGAAAAAAAAAATCCCCCAAAAAATTCTACCCTGTACGAGCCAGAGACATCATCAAAATCTACATGAGAGATTGAGAAGCTATGCCATTCTTGACTATCAAAAATTGCATCAATGGCCAAATAAAGTAAATTTAACAAAACACGATTTATGTTAAACATAAACCGTGATAAAGTTGTAGGAAATGATATAGAAAAGATTATTTTTTTTTAAGTGAAGGAAGTTTTATTTTGCGGAGATGAGTTAAGGATATCAAGGAGAGGAGTTAAAGGTTAAGGTAAAACTCTTCTACACTTAGATTATGCGCATGATTTGAGTGTTCTAGATAATTTTTTTTTTGCAAAATGAATGAATTTCTTTGAGGTTTTGAGAGTTCAGGGTGCAGGATAAGGTTTGAAAATTAATGTTCAGCACAGTTGGATCACAGCTGAATCTTGGTAAACGCCACCTTGCGAAAGTATATAATGCTGTTTCTCTCCCTCATGTTCTATACCTGGTTCCTTTCTGGGACATTTCTAACCAATCATATAAATTAGAAATCAAGAGGGTAAGTCACTTAGACTGGGAATAAACTGAAGGTGAAGAGGATAGATTAACTTACCTAGGTAGTATTATTAGTAAACATAATGGATGCAGTGAAGATGAAAAGAGTTGAATAGCCAAGGCACAGGGTCATTTTTCATAGTTGGAGAAGGACTAGAAGAAAAGTTTGCAGACCAATATTAGAAAACTGGGAGCTACGGCAATGACAGTAGCCAAAAATGGTCCTGAAACGTGGGCGCTTCAGAAGGCAGAGGAAGATTTGTTGAATGTTTTTCAGAGGAATTGTCTATAAACAATCTTAGATACCCGTTAGACTGACCATATGTCAAGCTGTAGGAAAAATTTGGTTCTATCCCGCTTTCTAGGGCTATAATGAAAGAAAGATTGTTAAGATACATTTTACGGATGACAGATTGCCAAAGATTTTTTTTTTGCCATCCATCTGAGCCCAAGCGAGAAGCAGGTCGTCTGCGGATGGGAAGAAATCATTAAGGAAGAATTTAAAGGAAACTGGAACTTCTTTTGATGGGGTAAAGAGTGAAGCTTTGAACAGGTTGCCGTGGAGGAGGAGCGTTTATCTGTATATGCCTCAGTCGGCCTGGTACTGAAGTGAGTTCTTAGCAGTAGTAGTATACAGGGGCGTCCTGAGGCTCATTTTATTGGGGGGTGATTTTCGTAAATTTTACCGAATCGCTACCTCATTTATGCCGAATTTTCAGCAGAAATCAAGAATTTTGTTAAATTTCAGCTTATTTTGCAAAATTTCTGCCGAAATTTTCGCCTTCGGCGAAAATTTTACCGAATACCAAAAAAGTTGGGGGGGGGGGCACGGCTCTTCCCGCCCCTGGTAGTATAACATAGATTTTAACCTTTCACAACTAATTTTATTATTTTGTTTAAGGCAATAGTCAGTAATTGTTATGAAAGTACAGCAACTGTAATGATTCTTCTTTTCAGATTTTTGTTTTAGCGTCCAATCTTGATTTAATAGACTTATATAATAAGGGTATCAGAGACAAACAATTGGCACAGGTGAGTCACTAAGTTTTTTACATAAATTTAGGCAGGCAGTTGAAATTCCACGTATAAGCGTTTCCGGTAATAATAAGGCCAACATTCGCCAAAAGGGGAAAAGACCAAGGCTATCACAGGTCTTTGGCGCACACAAGGGGAGGAGGGGGGTCTCCTTGAACACGAATGATTTTATTAAAATATAATTTTCTTCCAACACATTACATATAATATCAAACAACGAAACGTAGAGAGCATGTGACCATGGACTTTAGCAGCCAGGATATATTTGTCTAAGCGCCTCTCCCAAGACTGGAATTCTGAGTACACCAAACTTCTGGACACGGTCCTATACCATGTTTTGCTGGAGTAGTTTATGTCTTAGGTCCCCAATTTGTAAAAGCTCAGAGAGATTACCTGAGAGATTCTGAAGTCTCTTCTGAAATGTCAGAAATGATCCGTAAAATGTAAATTTTTGTAATGGAATGGATTTCCGTATAGTTCCCACCTCAAAACAGAACCTGCTATGGCTTCTCTCCCAGAGCTAAAAACAAATCATCACAACTATTTTATAAAGAAAAATATATATACACCGTTGTCACCTGAACTAACGACTCAAGGAAACTGATAATAAATTACTCATTTCAGACACTAAAATTTTAAAGATATGCGAATCACTTCACGAAGAAAACTTTTAATTTGAGAAAGAGAACAAGAATATGGCCCTTAATTTTATCCTGAAAATTCCAAATTTTACCCAGCAACAGAACAACATAAACAGCAGAAGAATACCAGATGAGGTCAAGGAGTCACATTACAAATCGCCATCACACACCAAGTTGAAGTAAACTTTTACAGACAAGTAGGATTAAAATATGAATTTAAAATCCTGCACCGCTGGGACCAGAAATTTCAACTGGCAGTCTATTACAGTTTCTTCCAAAAACGCGGCTAGCAATCCTTAGAATATTCGTTTTGGCTCATAATAGCGAAATGATAACGAGCGAAAAGCAAAAAATTTCGCTAAGTAGTCTTCACATTCCAAGGATATCGTCTAAAGTGTGCTTGGTAGATTATTTCCATCGAAAGTATACGGAGTAATTCCGTACCATGAACCGTTACACAGCGCAGCCTGAACACGAGTTCTATTAAATTAGGACATGTAAGAGGAGCATGATTCGAGACGAGTTTGAGAAAGGCCCCCAAAAATTTTAAAAAACAAGAAAATATTGGAAATTTTCCGAACGAAAAAAACTACTTTTTGAGGATTTTGCTAGATTACTATAACCAAATGAAGAAAATAATACAAATACAAATAATACCAAATATTAAAACATATACTTGTTGGTATACGTGTACACTATAGACCCCCCCCCCCCCCAAAAAAAAAGAAGAAGACAGAGCCACAAAAAAGGAAATAGAAATAAAAATTAGCATAGATCATTTAAGAACCAGAGATAAATCTTGAATTTCTCGTTAACTAAATACAAGTGTCCGTTTTCAGGTTTACGTTAAATTATGTGCACGTTTTTAGTCCCGTGTTGGTGGTACAAAAATAAGCGTAATAAACGTCCAACCTTGTGGTGGTCTGCAAACAAAACTTGATATTTGAAACTAAAGATCTGAGACATCAATTAAGACAATTTACATAGTTCAAATTGTCCAGTAAACAATGGTTCAGTTACCACTTATTTTACGATATTTAAGTCAATTCCTTTTAAAAATACTAATGTACATTTTTTCGTCATTACTTAGCTTGACTTTTTTCTGAATTTCCAGTTTTTCATTAAACCTTTAGGTATTAAAGTCCAGAATGTAAAATTTAGGGGTCCAAAAATACATAAAATACAATTAGGGCTCAAAGGCTGATTTTCTCATGTGCAAATTAAGCATCAAAACCTAATTCCCTTCTGCACTCCTTTAGATGTTACAACAGATTCTCTACAAGAGGCTACATGATCTTTTAATTATTACTTTATATATGTACTTCTTATATTCGGCATTTCTATGGCAATACTTTCTAAAATGACCCCCAAAGGCCCTTTGTCACACTTTCAGCTGTGAACCCTATGTGCTGACTACTCTAAAGATTAACTCAATATTAAGATTTCTAGTTTTAACCATTAAACCACATTTCCCAAAGTTAGGTGCTAACACCTTTTGTGGGTGTTTAAATAATCCCAAGAGGTTGATAAACTCTTGAACATGAATCGAAGGTATCGGATGAAAATAGGCTGATAGTTTTTTTTAATGAAAGTAAGGAACGACATTAAAACTTAAAACGAACAGAAATTATTCCGTATATGGAAGGGCTCTTTCTCACAACTCTACTATTAAAGTTTGAATCTTTCTCACAACTCAACTACTAAAGACAATAAAAAACTTTAGCGTAAAGAGCGGAACGTTAAGGAGAGGACAGCCCCTTTCATATACGGAATAATTTCTGTTCGTTTTAAGTTTTAATGTCGCTCCTTGCTTTCAGTTAAAAAAACTTATTTTCTTACTTAATTTCTAAACGTTTTGAATTTATACAGGTTTTCAAGATTGTTCACCGTACATGAATAATTAAAACAAAATTTGCATATTAAATTTACTTATTTTTTAGCTGATAATAACCTACGTTTGATTTTTGTTCCAGTTATTCGGCACTCCTCCTCTATGGAGGGGGCACTTCCCCTTGAATGCAACTGCAGTATCACTGATGAATTTAGGCCTACTATTTGTAGGCTACATTGCAAACATTTTTGCACCAGATAGTAAATAACAGACCAGTCACACCTACTGGAGTACTTAAGGCCGTTTAATTAGAATAATAAGCTCCTTTTAAAGTTATAAAAAAAAACTTTAGCATAAAGAGCGAGATATTAAGGAGGGGGAGACCCCCGTCATATACGTAATAATTTCTGATCGTTTTTAGCTTTAATGTTGCTCCTTACTTTTAGATGAAAAAATTTGTTTTTTTTTTAATTTAATTTATGATCGTTTTTTAAATAATGCTGGGCAATCCGGCTCTCCCTCTATGGAAAATTCCCTTCCCCCATGAAAAATTTCTCCATGGGAAGATCCTTATACGTAACCTTTCCCCCCAAGACCAGAAAAATCCCCCCTGAAAGCGTCTATATACTTCCCAATAACCATACTATACAATGCAATGGGCAAGGTTCATAACTTACAGCCCTTCCCCAGAGGACTGTGGGGGGGGGGGGGGTTAAGTCATCATCAAAGACATAGTTATTAGACTTTTAGACTATGCTGAAAAAAAATGGCTATCTCAAAATTTTAATCGAGTGATTTTGCGGAAAAAATGAGCGTAGGTGGGAGGCTAGCTGCCCTAGAATATTTGGGGACACTTAAAAAGGGCAATAGAACTTTTATTTTCCGATCAAATGAGCCCTCTCCCCTTTTTCAAACATTTGGCACATTTTCTCAGGCTCGTAACTTGTGAATTTTACATATTTGGAATAAGCAAAATTCGATTCTTTTGATGTATCTGTTGTTATCTAAACTCTGTTTCTTAGAGTATCGGTTACTATTGAGCCACATCACTCCGTACTTACAATTCGTTACCACGAACTGCTTAATTCGTTCTATCCTGTCAGGTTCCGTTAAATGAAACACTATATAGTCAAGCACGAAAATAGTCAAGAAGTTTCTTGATTTACTCGTAATCTAGTCTTTATCAACCGGCACACGTAACTGGACAAAAGTGCGAAAAAAAGAAACAATAACAATGCTTCTACTTTTGACTGATCCATGAAAAAAAAAATCCACATTAAGGATCACTTAATTTTTTTCTTGTAGTATCATTATCATTCTAACATTCTAATCAAGCAAAAGTGCAGTTTCATTTTCAAATATAAAGATCATGATGTTTTCACTTGTTTTTATTTTTTATTATTGTAAGAAAAGAGCCCTCTGAAAATATAACTTGCAGTAAATCTACCCCTTCGATCCGGGTCTCTCTACAAGTCATTATACATAAGAATGAAAAATACAAAAAATTAGATTTAGAAATCAGTATTCCCTTTATTAGACAGAAAAGGAAATTAAATTGATGCGGGATTCTTCGGTCTTTTCGAAGTCTTCTTTCCTGACTTAACTTCTCTCAATCCCTTCATCCTCTTGACTTGAAGTTTAGATAGGTCCTGTTTGCCAAGATGAATACGACCCGTTGTAGTTCCAAGAGCATCTTTCTTGATATTCTTTACTGTCTTCGACTAAAACAGATTTTAAAAATCAGGACTTTTAAAAAATACAAAAATTTTATTCAATTGATTCAAAAAAATTAATGCTTAACAATCGAGTACACATCTGAAGCAGGAGAATTTAAGTCAGGTAGCAAGCAGAATAGTTGGCGGATGTTTTTTTTTTGGGGGGGGAGGGTGATTGTAAAAATGAAGGAAAACCTCCCCACACATACATAGAAAAAGAAATATCACTTAATGCAATTTGAAAGCATGTCTCCTATAGGGGGAAGGGTGTCAAGAGTAATAGATTTTGCAAAACGGTTTTGAAACTATGAGTATTAAAGCAGGTTTTACAAGGCTCACAAATTATCTACGAAAAAAAGAAACTAAAGATGAAGTAGTCTAAAGCTAAAGGTCACTGCACGCCCACCAGAACGTTTGAGTTGAAATGTGTAAACTGTAACGAATTAAAGGTGACGAGGAAAGTGACAAAAACCTGCGAACTCACTTGAAGTAACAAACGTTAATTCAACATAAGATAAGACAACTTTTACCAAAAGCAAATCAGAAACCAAATAAGTGAACAACTGAAATCTTCATCATATCAATCAGAATGACATCTTCAGACATACAAATTAATATTTTCTGTGACTTAAAACACACGTTTTTGATACCTTGCTACTCTTGAAACGAAATGCACCGAAGAAGTCGTCAAGACACCAAGAAGCAGTCACCCGAAATTCCCAAAACACTTTCAATTAACGCAGGAAGCCCTTGACACTGCCTCAGACAATGTACAAAATCATCATTCCATCATAGTTGAAGCAGCAGCTAAAATCATGGTTGTAGAAAAAGCAGCAACCTATTAAAAGAGCAAACCACTCCCCATTATAACCAAAATTTAAGAAACGTGTTTTAAGTACATTTTTAAATCAAAGTAATCTCCGCTTGACGATGGTTCGGGGATGGTAACTATTCTCCATGTTAAGCTTAAAAGTAAAAAATAAAGACGAAAACATTTTACCGGATTTTCAAAAAAGAGCATGAGAAGCCTCGAAAATGCTGAGGGATCGAAGTAAAAGTTATACCATCGGACTCGCCAGGGTCGAAAACCTTATACCGCAGGTCAGCCCTCCCATCTTGTAGCACTGATGTGTCACTTATTTATTTTTTTTCCTCAAGTCTAGCACGTGACTGTCAAATCGTAGATAGAAGGTCAAGAGCATAATTGAAAATTATTACTTTCATCTATCCACTTTCAGTGAAGTTAAAAAAAAAATAATAATAAATAAATAAAAAGGCAGGTGATACCGAGCCTACAAAATAGAAATTTAAACTCGATCTTCCTAGTAGCAGCGTTAGCTGTAACAGAGTTATTATAAATAATCCCATTATTAGAGTTTTTCTGGAGGCCCGAAATTTTTCATGGCAAATTTGTTTCCAGCTGTGATTATTCACTTTGCATGCATACCTTTTTACTGTTATGCTGTGTATAAATAAATAAATACTTTTTGTTGCCATAATGTTGCATATTTATCACCAGAGGTCACAAGACAAGAAAATATAAAACACAATAGAATGAAATAAAGATAAAAATCAATTCAAAAAGTTCATCATTGTAGTGTTTCACACAATACAGAAAAAAAGACGATAGATACCACTTTGATGCCTTTCTGAGAGGAGTACAAACCAAATGGCAAGACAAAGTGAGGGCTCATCGACGTGTTTCTCCCAAATGGTTTTGTTGTCCTTGAAATTTTATAGGGTTATATGAAATTTTTAAGCCATAACCAAGCCGTATTTCAGTTAGTGATACATATGAAATAGTTAGAATAGTACCAGTGGTTGGTTTGCGTTTTAAGTAAAGTAAAGCTAATGCATCTGATTATGAATGGTAATCTAAAATATTGTTCTAATATTCCAGTTAGGAAATCAGGTCAATAATTATCCAACTTGACAGGCTCAGAATGCCCTAGCACATTTTGCTCTGTCGATGCTACCTACTTTTTCTTTTCGGTATAAAGGACCGAAATATTGGTTGGACGCACCCCAGGCTAATAAACATATAAAGGAATTATCTGAGTTTGTGCTTCGAGTTAAAGGACTTTGTTTGGTCTGCATGGGTAAAGGGATTACTCTCCAGTTACTAAATGTAGATGGCAAAAAAAAAATCTGTAGTATTTCCATTTAAGCGGTTAATTATTACCTTTCTAAAATAAATGCGGTTAGGGAAGTAACTAATAAAAAATAATAAATAATGATAATAATAATATATATAAATTAGAACTAAAACTGACCCCATAAAAGTCTCTAGAGACAGAGTATTGTTTTTGTAACTTGGACTTTATGCCATTTTTTCTGCTTAGTAAATTTCTCACTCTTTCTGTAGAAGAGACAAAGCCACAAAAGATGAAAGAGCAGGCAGAATGTGTTCCCTACTTTTATAAGTTTTTGAAAGTTTCTGTATTCTAACAATTATTTAGTTGCAATTTTAAAGTTCATGGATTTTCAACACTTGGAATCAGTTGATTCATTTACTGTATATTTTATTGGAAGACTTCCGTTTTTTAGAGTTTTGGCGATATTGGACGAAGGTTACTCTGTAATTACCATTCATTACCATAAAAGTTTGATCTAAAGAGCTAAATTTAAATTCATAGGAGGTGAATACTTACGCTATAAAGTACGCATAATTTTAATCACTTAGACCGGAGAGCGTGCCTGAATTGAAGTCAATGTTCCCGTATTTCGCACTTGTGTGACACTTATCATCATCCACAGACAGAATATAGTAGCGATTACCAAATTCTATCGCTATCGCTCTGCTAAATTTTAAGCTTACCTTTATGTGACGTGGTTTCTTGCATGATGTTTTAAATAAGTCATCAGATGCTAATTTTGTTCTTCGCAAACTGAAGTCCATTCGCGGGCCAATCTCTTCAAGATCAACTCGGGGAGTCTTTGCACCAGATTTCTTGGCTACTATCCTAAATACAAGATTCAGAAATATAAACATTTTCTTTCTTTGATCAATTTACGTACGTTTCACCTTCGAGTCCGACATTCAGATTATTTTGTTATATTTGTTATCAGAACCAATGATAGTTAGCTTACCCCAGCGCAATTCATTCTTTGTCACTTATGAAGACTTAAATACAAATCAAATCTGTACACATCATCAGTAATTTTATCACTTTACTTGACAAAAAAGAACACAAATGATTTTTTATTTTCAATTGTAGATTTAATTTGTATGTCACAAGGCTAGTGTCGCAAAAGTACTCAAACACGAAGACTTAAATACTTACTAGAATACATTTATAAGCATTAAGGATATATTTGGACACTCAAATATATTTGGAAATAAGTTATACTTTTTACAAATGTTAAATTCGCCTCTTACTCAAGACTCAGACCGAGTCCGTTGATTTTTGAATTAAAACCAAGTTGCCATCAAACCGTTGGCCAATTGGAGACAAAGCCAAGACAGATAATTTAAGGAGAGGCAAAGATGGTATAAGCCTTTCTGGATTGTGTAAAAATGATGTCATTTTCACTTGTTGATAGATAGTCTATCATCCATCCATCCATCCTAGGGCAGAACTAAGGTAGATAATGATAGAATTAAGGGATGATCGAGTTTTTTGGTTTGACTCTTGACGAACTATGTGGACTGGACTAGTATGCAAAAGGAGGGGGGGGGGAATAAATTTGCTTGGACTCACAGGCGAACAAATCACCTAAGCATAATATTTCTTCTCTACCTTTAAACATATTTCTCTTTTCGTAAACATCATAGCCAAATACAGCTTTTCTTTCTTAAACTGACTAAAACATGAAAATGAATGATTGATATAATAGTCTTAATTGTGCCTTTTGGCTGCCTGGGCGCAGTCCAACCTTGCTGGGGAAGTAAGGATAGTGATCGCTAATTGTCGCAAGACGTCCATCAGAAAGATAATTGGATCTCGACCAAACTCGGTGGGAGGCAACTAGCATCCTAGTCCCACTTTTTAGGGATTAAAACCTAATCAAACATCTGTGGGTGATGTAAAGTGGGAGTGGTATTCCCTAACTACTGTTGTTGTGAAATTTAAAAGGGGTCTAATTTCGACTAAACTTGGTGAAGAATAAGAATAAAAGCCCTAGTTGTAATTTCAAGAGGTTCATATTTCATATCTTGTCCGATCTTTAGGATGGGGTCCTAAATTCTTGTCATCTTAATATCCAACGAAAGGAGTTACCAGATCTCAATTAAACTTTCCGAGAAAAGAGAGTAACTGTCTTAGTTGATTCTTTAAGGTGTACGAAACACAACCCATCCTCTGTGAGAGGAGGGGAAAGTGTCATTAAAAACATATCATTAGTAAATCTACCACAAAAGTTGATCGGGATCTCAAGTAAACTTTAGTAAAAGCGAAAGTGTCCCTCCTTTGCCTTTTATTGGTCTTTGTGGATGGAGAGGGCCCCCAAATTCTTGACAGGATAGGTTGTCCTGTGAGGAGATCTGATAGGGCAGGTTGTCAGTCTCCCCCAAACTTGGTGGGAAGTAAGAGCAAGGGTTTTATTTGAATTCTTTTAGAATTCCTACAAGATCCAACTTATGTGGAGGGATGTAATTACTGTCATCAGGACATGTACCAGAAGCAGTTGTCGAATCTAAACAAAACTTGGTAAAAAGTAAGAGCGGGTCCAATCAAACCTATGCAAGGTAGGAAGAAGAAGGACATTTAAGCTCTTATTATCAAGACATCTAGCAGAAAAGGCCATTGGGTCTCAACCAATGTTAGATGATGTAAGCGTATGTGCCCTAGTGGAGCCTTTTGGGAGATGCATATTCGTATTACTTTTAGGAGGGTGGCTTTACTTCTGTCATCAGGGCATCTAGCAGAAGGCGTTGTCAGGTCTCGACCAAACTCGGTAAGATTGTAACAATCTTACCGAGGGCCCTCTCCATCCACAAAGACCAATAAAAGGCAAAGGAGGGAAACTTTCACTTTTACTAAAGTTTACTTGAGATCCCGATCAACTTTTGTGGTAGATGTACTAAGATCTGTCATAGCTATGCTTTTTGGGAATCGAAACTCGATCTGATCTCAGTGAGTGAATGGAAAATTGGTACCTAAATTTGTTTCCCCACCCATTTAGACTGCAGTAAGGGGGGAGGGGGGAGGCACGCATTCTTATGACCACGATATCTACCACATCAAGTCGTCACATTTCAGCCTAACTTGATTAGAGATAACAGCAAGTATCCTAGCAGAACCAATGGGAAGGGTCCCAGGTAGAAATATGGTATCTTTATTCGGAAATTTTAATGCCCAAGTCGGTAGCAATAGGAATGGATGGTATCCTAGCCTAGGCAAATGTCTAGGAAAAGAAAAAAGCAATGATTACAAGCTGCTACAATTTTGTAGGTATAACAATCTAGTCATAAACAATGCAGTATTTGGTCATAAAATAACCTATAAGTTAACATAGTACACATATGATGACAAGACAGCTAACCTTATTGATTATGTTTTAATAAATCGAATACTGGTAGGGTCGATACAAGATAGGGTTTATAGGAGTGCTGTTATTGATGTTAAAAGTAAAGATCACCATCTAGTAGTGTCTAGGGTTAATCTAAACCTGAAATTCAGGAAGGGTAACTACCTTCTGGGAAGCTATGACTTTGGTAGAGTCCAGGATGAGAATCTAAGAGAAAATTTCCATGAGTAGTAAAATATTAAATTGGAGAGTTTAAAATTTGCCAAGGTAGAAGATTGACGGAATGGTGTTAAGAAATTAGTTTGTGAAATCGCTGATGGTTTCTTAGGGAAGCAAGTTAGAAACGCAGCTAGGAATATTAGTAAAAATACTTTATGTCTAACACAGAGGAGGAGGGGCTTGCACAAAATTATTCGAGAGATAGATCATATGAGAATAAAAGCAACGTAAAGAAAGATGAGAAAGCATAGGAATATGAATTAAGGAGATATGAAGTGGAGGCCATGGATAACGTTGTTGAAGATCTTGAAGATACAGCCAGACTGTATAATAGTAAAACATTGTACTGGCATGTTAATCAATTGAGGGAGAATATTCAATCTGGACATGTCCCAGTAAAAGATGGGAACGGGCTGCAATTAGTGAGAAGGAAAGAGTTAAGTAGAGATGGGCGGGACATTTTGAGAATGCGTTAAATCGTGATAGAGTTACAGGAAAAGATATAGAAGTGAATGAAAAAGTTTGTGACACTTATGTTGTAAGGAAGAACTAGTGACAGTGCTAAAGGATTAAAAAAATAATAAGGTCGTGGGTTCTGATATGTGGTAAATGAGTTTTTCCTAAATATGTTGGTTATAAAGTTAGAGATAACCTTTTTATAAAATAATTAAACCAGTTCTAAAAGAAAGGTGACAAGAATGAGTGTGGTAAATATATATAAAACGCATGTGTGCGTTTTAAATCATGTTCATTAAGAATTAATAGTTTTAGGACGCTCAATTAACTATGATTTTTTATCACTCATTTGAAAACTTCTTATATTTTTCATGTTTATCGTTATCTAAAAACACTTTTCCCTTCCCCTGCCAATTCATAATTTTTCAAAATCCAGAGTGCACAGAAAGAGATTTGCATTACGTATAACTGCTTTACGCGATGATCCTGTGTGTAAAGCAAATATACTCAATGAACAGTTCGCATGAGTTTTTACCAATTAGCCAAATTCCGGCAGCAGCGACTAACGTATCCCAAAAGCTGAAACCACTAGACATGATAATCTCCGTAACAACAGACATGCCTGCTAAAATGTACTAAAAAAAGCCGAAAGAGATCCTGGATCCGAATAAATCCCCTGGTCCCGACTGTCTCCTTCCAAGGATACTAAAAGAACAAGCTGAAGACATTGTAGAGCCAATTACCTACATTTCTAGAAGGTCCCTTGAGATAGTTTAATTGTCTGTTGTCTGGAAAAAAGGCTGTAATATCCCCCAGCATTTAAATGTGACGACAAGAAAGATCCTAGCAATTACAGACCAATTAGTTTGATCTCAATACCATACAAGGTACTATAATCTCTTTTAACTGTCCGTTAGATTGTATTTCTTTTAGCTACAACAAGACCTGCTCTAATTATGGCAGGATTACGCTCTTCTCCGTTCCCGGCAAACTCTTTGCCGTGACACTACTGGACAGATACTATGTTTAGTTTTATTTTACTATGTTTTATTTTTTAAGGTGGGTTTGAATAAAAATAAAATAAAGTTATTAATTGAAATGAGGGTTGATAGTTTGCCACTGGGCCAAAGAAGAAAGTTTATCGGGAAGGAAAGGTCAAAGGCTGGTCCTAATTATTGTCCCATGTGTTGAGGTTTAGATGAGGGTGTATATCACTTGATGTGTGAATGTGAGGAGCTGAGTGATTGGAAACTTGAAGTATTTGGTAGGGGAGATTGTGATTTTGAGTGGTTGGTGAGAGTGTGTGCGGATGAGTGTTTTATGGGTATCAGAAGCTTGGCATGTTTCCTTTGTCTCGCGATGAATCCTAGAAGTAGACTTCTGTAGGATTATGTTAGGATTTGTGCAATTTCTTTGTAATTGTTCTTTGTTTACATTTTTTGCCATGGCCTATCGAAAGGGTCACCAAAGCTTTCAAAAGAAGCCTCAAAAGTTGGTCTGCGGATAAAGTAGCAGAAAACCAAAGTTATGCCCATGAAGCCTCCCAACGTCATTATCTACAGCAAAGGAAGTCAATATCGGGAGCAATTCAATAGACGTGGTTGAAGACTTCACTTACCTCGGATCCACACTGTTGAGGGTTGGTTCGATTACAAAGGAGCTTACATCCCAAGCAGCCAAAGCCTCAGCAGTTGTTGGGAGGCTGAATTGAATTTGGCGAAAACCAAATATAAGCCACCACACTAAATGCGTATTTACAACGCGTCAGTCAGCACCGTCCCACTATACAGACCAGGGACGTGGCCAGCCACAAAATCTATCGTCTAAACCGTCGATGTCACACAGACCAAACAATCTTCGAAGAATCAAGGGTTTTCACTGGACTAACTTTGCTACAAACCAGACCCTCCTGTCACGTACCTCGCAAGCTCCTTTCTCGATGCAGTTTGACCAGCGCACTGTTCGCTGGTACGGCTACCTCCTTTGTCTGTCACCCCCCTGAAACTTTCCTTGTTAAGCTCGTTGCCTCGTTTCTTTCTAATAGAACTCAAGCAGTTAAATATCTAAATTGTTTCTCAGATCATTTCCCCATATTTAATGGCATTCCTCAGGGGACTATTCTAGGCCCTGTCCTTTATTCTCTTATGATTAACAGCCTTTCAACCCTTTATGACAATAGATGAAAATTTGTCGATGACTTGACAGTTTTAGAGATATGTCATAAAAACATCTTTAGCAACCCAATGGGCATACTCCAAGATATTGCCTGTGAGGCCTCTTCCCTTGACATGACAGTTAACCCTTCTAAATCCGCAATAGTCTCAGTAAGTTTCCTTAAATCCCCTCCCCTTTTTCTTGCTCCTATTCCTCTTGAAACCTCTGTCACATCTCTTAAACTCCTTGGTGTTACAATTTCTTCTAATTTGAAATGGGATGCCCATATAAATAATATCCTACGACAAGCAAACTCCTCGCTTTCCCTCCTTAAACTTTTAAATAAATTCAGTTGCCCCCAATCACATTTACTACAAGTATACATTTCTTTTGTGCGTCCCATATTAGAGTACACTTGTCCTGTGTGGCACCCTGGCCTCTCTAATGAAGCAACACAAAAAATTGAAAATGTCCAAAAGAGAGCTCTAAGAATTATTTTTAAAGAGGGCATGATACCATATTTGCATTTGTTAAATATTTCAAACCTAGAGACCCTCGAGAGACGAAGAAATAATTTGTGCCTCCGTTTTGCAAAAAATGTCATAACAAACCCTCGGACGGCAAGTATTTTCCCCAAACGTCACTCCCCATCCAGATTACGGCCGCCTCGAGCTGTTCCTGATCCCATCCCTGTTTTGTCCCCCATTCACTGCGTTACTTCGAGATACGAAAGAACTTTTGTCCCCTTTATTACAGGAAAAATGAATAAAATGTCCCAATAGTTTCTTTTTTTCCCTTTTTTTTGCCCCCCCCCCCTTCTTGACCAGTTTTTATTTTTTAACTCTTTTATTGACTTACTGTAGTTGGATTATTGACACTTTCTTAGTGTCCCTTTTAATTTATATGCATTTATGTCTCGCTCTTTTTTTTCTGTGTATATTCGCTTATTGGGGGGCCCCCCCTTCCTTTTTCTATGTCCGTTCTAATTCTTTTTCCGATTCGTATTTGTGTAAGTTTAGTTTGACCAGTTTTTATCTTTTTAACTTTTTAATTGACTTTTTACAGTTTTAATTATTGACTGTTAAATGATTGTTCATTATGATTTTTCTATTTCGTTGTTGTTGTTTCATTTTTGCCAGTTTTAGTGCAACCATTTATATTGTCGACTCCGAAGTCCGAATTCGGCCCTTTGTGGGCTTGTGATAGTGATCTTTTTGAAATAAAAAATATCTTATCTCCCCCACCCCTACTAGGTGGAAAGACAAGCCAACGATTTCCTTGCCTAAGCCCACGTCCCAATGGAAGAAGCTGCAAAACTGGCAAGCGATAAGTCAACCTGGAGGCGCCTGGTCTCACCATTCTCTACGCCGCCCTGGCAAGAGCCATAAGTCTAAGTAATTTAACAATAAGGTCTCGCACAAGAAATTCCATTTTCTATGAAAAAGGTCCACAGAGCTCTAGCTTCTACTAGCTGTTAATGAATGGAAAATAAACACGGATAACGGACCAGAAATTTGCATTTGGATTTCAAGAAAGCCTTTAACAAAATTCCCTACAACAGAATACAACAAAAGTTAAGAACTGTACTTGGTACGAAGAACGAGAAAACGACTAATATCATTCCCTGGGTCAGAAGTTTCCTGACCAGGAGAAAACAAGTAGTTCGAGTAGTGAAACCAATATTTACGCAACCAATGGCGAGCCACAAGGATCTGTATTTGGGTCTCTCATTTTCAACATCTAAATTAACTTTGTTGATGATATCGATTCCAGTATCTTGGTATACGCCAAAGACACAAAGCTTTTTCGAGTTACACCGTTAGATCCAAGCATTCTAGAGAAAGACCGAAAGAAAGTTGAGAGGTGGGTGGCAACTTGGTTCATGGAAATTAATATCACAGAATCCCACCCTGTACAAGTAGGCCCCACAGAAGTAAACAACACTTATAAGCTCCTTGGAGAAACTCTAACACCTAGCCTTGAGGAGCATGACTTGGCATAATCGTTGATGCCAAGCTGCGTTTCTCAAGCCATTGTTGGGGCAATCATTAAGAAGGCGTCGATGATCGTTGGAATCTTCCATAGATCAGTCATTTTTCTCGATAAGGAAATACTTTACATGCTATACAAGGCTTGGTAAGGCAAATCCTTGAGTATAGACATACCCTCTTTTTTGGGTAAAGACTTCGCCACATTTGAAGCCGAACAGCGCAGAATGACAAAATTCTGCCAAACTTTATCTCACCTCCCTTAGGATGCACAGCTCCGAGGGCTCCAACTACCAACTGTGGCTTACCATTTTCATCATGGCCATACGACTGGAACTTGCAAGATCTACAAAAGAACCTTTTAAGATTACTTTGTCCCCACCACACATTCTACAGTTCAGTACCTTAGTCTACAGTTTAAACTGCAAGGTAGATGCTTCTTCAAGGACATCGGAAGATTGGGCTTCTCCAACTAAATCATCGGCAAGCGGAATAGTCTGCCCTCATCAATAGTAAATAGCTTAGACGTGGAATCATTCAAGAAATATCTTGACAATTTTCATGGAGTTGATATGTTTTCTTGTTTCTCAGCTTGCACCTGTATTTTGCATTACATTATTCAGTTATTATTACTTTTTGTCAATTTATATTTGAGGACAATTAGTCGCTTTTTTCTCTTTAAGTCTTCGGGGTTAAATTCGTATTTTCTGACACAAAAAAGACTTTTAGATCCCTAACAGGGGGTTATGAATATGGGCTACTTATGAGTAGCCAAACTAATGTCTATTGGCGAAACCCTTGGAGGTCAGAAGAGATATAAACATCTCCAGGAAAGTTTGATTTGGTTTTTGAAAGGATTTAAAAGTCCTCTGATGTCTGAATGAAGACTAGTAGTGAATACTCCATGGAATAAACTTACCTATAGCTTCTCATAAATATTTTCCCTTCAGCAGCTGTAAAGGATATTACATGTTCTAAGCCAGCCAATCGAAGACCAGTGATTTCTTCTCCACGGAAAAAGTCCACAAGGAGATTTTTGAGCCTCTGGTACTCTGAACTCGAGTTGAACGGCTCCCCAGAAAACACGAGACATGGTTTAATTCCAGCAGCAATTTTTTGGTTCTTAAATGTTTCAATAAGCTGACAATCATCAATACCAAGTTCAACCATATCAAGGAGATGGTAGTCATAAAGCCTTCCTATAATTTGAGCTTCATTATTATGGCTATGGTAATTCAAAATGCATAATGTGACATTTTCTGTCAAAATGAGATGCACAGTACACCCTCCCACACTAAGAATGCCAGATGGAAACGGTTACTCTTCTTTTTTCTTAATATCTCACCCGGTTTTAAAGATATTTAAAGACTCAGACTTTTTAGTATTTGCTATTTCTCATCTTCAAGACTACACAGAAAATGAAGCTTTTGACGCCATTATTATAGGTTTTTTTTAAAGCACTTACCCAACCATCCATGTCTAAACACCACGTAAAACGTGAAACAGCCTGAAAGCCCAAAAGTGTGCACACATACAATCATATGTGCGTCACAGCCTGTCAAACGAGTTGGAATATGCCAACGCATCCAACCCTTACAACAAAGCAGTACCAGGCAAAGCATCGGTTTTGTCAGTCAACACTTATTCCCTAATGGTTTAAATGAATATAAAAATGTCCTAATAAATAATTTGTAGGGTAGGCTAGAATTCGCGCTACGATTAACACACAAATATAGGTTCAAATTGTTCAGCTTACTGTAACAGAGAATGTCTTTCAGAAAGTGGCAACAGTGATCCTTGTGAATTGCAAGAAAAACTTGGAAACTTCACAGATATATTGTACTTACATGGCAGTTCAATATCCACTTTTTCTCATTACAGGCTTTGGAATTTCATCTTTTCTGAGACCAAAGGATTTTCTACGATCAATCTTACTAGCGTTTATTACTTCCCACTTTTAAAGAAGGAGCCAATTATTTGAAAGAAACAAAAACTTTGCTTTTGATTGTCACCACTTTTTGTTAACACTTTATGGTAAATTTTAACCTGGACACGCTTTTTCACATTTAGAACCTAAGCTTTCACCCTAAATAGAAATTTCGTAAAGAGACTTTCCACGGTTTTATTGGCCTTGAAATGACGATTTGTATAAATGGTTTTGTTTTGTAATCACAAGCATTTGGCAGAATTTTTGTGTTTTTACAGTATGCTGCAATGAAATCTGCAGAATTATATTAAAAAAGCCGTAAGGACTAAGGTGATAAGTCATTTTGATCCAATACTAATTCAGAAATGTTTATACTAACTTCCTGACACGCTTTTACAACTGCATATGAGCAAAAACGAAAGAAATACTTCGTAGATAACCGGACAACTTAGAATAAAATAGATATAGGGATAACTTAGAATAAGGCGGAACTTAACGTACCATAAAGTTCCGCCGCCAAACCCTTTTGAAGTACAACCACCTTTACAGAGGATAAATATAGAGTAAGGTAATACATAACATACGATATTCATTTTTTAAAATCGCTACCAGAGGTCCCAACGGGCCGAATTCGGATTTCAGGGTCAAGAAACAAAAGCAGGACAAAAAGGTTAAAAAATCTTTTAAAAAAACAACTATGCATTAAAAGAAGGGAAAAAGAAACGCAAAATTAAATTGTCAGAATTAATAAATCAAATTCAAATTCATTATTTAAAACTATTATTTTATCAGATTCTTCCAAAAAAGAAGATACAAATAGGTATCACATTATTGACAAAGACTATCACAACTCCCCAATTTTCCAGAAAGGAAATTTGGTTCTCCAAAATCTTCCCAAAAATTGAGTTTGTAAGTTAGTACAAAATACAAAGTTCCAACTTTCGTCAACGTTAATTTTCGGGGACATTTCAGAGAGCCCTTTTTTATTTTCGGGGAAAAACGGATAAATTTGGACATAGTTGAAATCCTGGGGTAAATCCATCTTCAAATTAGGCTGAAGGACCTTTCACTAAAAGTTGAAAGACTTAGGCCTGATCATTTATTTTGAGGCCTTAAGAGCCCCATCTTCTGAGTAAGGTTCCTAACCTCCCCTCCCCCAACAATTGATAGACAACTATGCAATTTTGTGTAACCATTGGTGACACTGTGAAGACTTTCTATATAACAACCGTATATTTTGCACGAATTGTATATACAAGCATTTTAAAGGACGAATGCAGCAGTATTTCATCTAAAACTGAGACGCTATGTGAACACATTTTCAATACTTCTAAGCTGATTGACTGTATCAGAATCTTCAACGGATAATATTTTCACCCAAATCAAGCAACAACTGCTGGTTTGAAGCACAAAATGGCAGAAATTGGTACTTTGCTAGGGCATGATCATTATACTCCCTTAAAAGGGATCTAGAGCTTTGAGCTTCAGGTACGATTATCCCTCTTCCGACATTCTATAACCACTGGTCCGAAATGACCACCCCAGGTGAAATAAACACAATAACACAACAACAACAAATAACAAGCATGTTTCATAACCAATTTTCTTAGGGGGGGGGGATAAAAAAAATTCGGGTTTATACATAAAGGATCTTGTCTTTCAGATTAGGGTCAAGGGTCACGCTGAATCTCATGATGCAGTTCTTCTTCAAGATCACCCTTTTTAGGGGAAATTTTTCCCCTTTTTTTCAAATCATGCAAATATCCTTATCCCAATAAGCTTCAATCAGTAACTTTAAAATTGATACGTTTACATATTTGGAATTATAATTAAAAACATTTTCTTTTTATGTATACGTACCAATCCAATTTCCTTTACTCGCTCCAGTTATTATTAATACGGTCGTTTTTTACTTACGGTTTTTAGTGCGGAAAATACTCCCCCCCCCCCGTGACTGGTTGGTCTCCAATCGCTTTCGACTTATAAAAAAAAGGACTTGAAATCTCAATTTCTGGTCTAATGAGCACCCTTCAAAGTTTCTGGAACCATGAGGTGGAAGTGTGGATGAGAAAGGGGAAGCCCCCCCCCCTTCTATACGAAATAAATTCTGCTCATTTGTGTTTTTAATGTCACCCTCTACTTTCACAATAAAAGCGAAGACCAGAAATATTCCCAGAAACCACAAGGGGGCAGATATCAATTTCGCATTTTTGATGCGTTTTTTGAAGTTTCTTTTGTATCCCTCCCTCCCAAACAAAAATCCTGGCTACAGCCCTGGGATTATATATCAATTTCTACCTCCACCCCCTTCTCGGCTCTCCCTTAGAACTAATCCTGTATTTATCTGATGGCTTAATGAGCAGGGATGTTTTGGCATTAAAATGCACCCTTTGACGTATCTCCCTCCCCCCCCCCGAACTAAAAAACAATTAGAGAACCCCATAGTAGAAGTTTAAGTGCCTTTTTAAGTTTTGTAATTTGTCCATTGCTTACAGATAGTATTTGTTATTGGGAAACATAGGGACATTTTTCGCGGAGGAATTTTCTACAGGAGAGGGGGATATTCTGGGGGAATTTTCAGTGGGGAGTAAGTTTTTGCGAATAATTTACTTCCGACGAGGATGTATTTTCAGGGGAAGGGGGGTCTCGGGGAGTATTTAATGGGGGGAGTATTTTTCCCGGGGGGGGCCCTTTCCCCCCCCGGGGCGTTTTCCCGGGGGGGGGGGGTATTTCCCGTTATTTTGGGAGGTATTTTCGTGGGGGTAAGTAAAACCGCTCAAAGACACCTTGAAATAAATTCACTTATTTCCTTATTTTTTTCTATTAGTAAGATTTTTTTTATATCAAAACTTTTTTGGCAACAAGTTTCTCTGCAATACTGGCGTTTAAAGGAAACAAAATTCTGATATACTTTAGCTAGACTAGGATATATCAGGGACTAGGATATATATTTTCCCTTTCTATTTGAAGTTATATTAGCAAGAAGTGTAATTTCTTTTTTTCTTTCCTTTATTGATAAAGGGGACACATCGAGTTGGTTCTCTGTCTCCTTTGTGCAAAATTTATATATATCGTATTTGTTCAATAAAGTTAAGCTCAAGTTCGATTTCAAAAACTTGTATATATAATTTTGTTTGATTTATGAGTATTGTTGCAATGGTTTTCTGCACGTTGCAAAGTGAACAACTAATAAAAAAAGAAGTAGTAAAATAGTTTCGCAGTAATAGATTAAGCAGAAGTAAACTTCCAGACTGATTACCACAATATGCCAAAAAGACTCCCCAGTAATGAAATCAGTTTTACTGTTTAATTAAAACTTTCGTTTTAAACTTCTTTTGTGTGTGTGTGTGTGTTTTTTTTTTATGTTGAACCTTTCTTGATTTCGAAGACAATCTCTGAATATACACTAAGATTTCATGTGAAAAAAAGAGGAATAACATGATCAGGAATAATTAAAAAAAAAAAGTTCGAATCTCTTTACCTAAAATCAAGTTATTTGGTCGTTTCTTGTTGTGGGAACAGAACGAAAACAATGAAGCATCCATTTTTTTGGCCAAGATTTTCAATCGGGGTTACATCTTCAAACGGGTTCATGTCATGCTTTTGTGATAATAGAGTCCCATTTGCTCTTCTAATGTTATACTAAATACATAAAAAAACGGTGTTATTCTAACGGACCATTTTAGGCAACAATACGTTTATGGAAAGCACTCAGAAGTCAGGTAACAGAAAATAACAATCTCTATATAAATGAAATTCTTGGCGCGTCAATCATATCTATAATAGTAATCGCAAACTGCAAGTACCGTTGACACTGAAGCGATACGCAACAGGACTATAGACAGTAAAAACACTCTCAAATTAAGTTTAAACTTAATTGACTAAAAAATTAGTTTCAAATTAAAATCCTTCCATACAAGCAGAGTAAAACAAAAGTAACAGAGAAAGAGCAAAAGTGAAAAAAAGGTAAACAAGATTTCTATACAAAAGAGAAAATAAAAAAATAAGGCAAAAGGATTTCTAATGAAAAATGAGCAACATCAAGCAAAAGAAAAAAAGATAAGAATTACAAATAACTTTTAAATACAGGTTTTACCGAATCACTTCAGTATTTTATTAGTAATGCTAGATATCACTAGGTTTTTTCTTCTTGGAGACAATCATAGGTTTCCTCTCTTTCCCGTTTTACATGGTAACACCGTATTGGTTATAACTAGATTTTTATACCTACAAAATTGCAAAAGTCTGTATCCATTACTGTTTTCTTTTCCTACACCAAATTTACCTAGGCTGGGATACCATCTATTCCTATTTCTACCAACCTGGGCGTTAAAATCTCCCAGTAATAACATCATATTTCTACCTGGGACCCTGTCTATTTGCTCCTGTAACTGTAAGTAAAATTCATCTGAGTCACTAGTATCTCCACCAGTCGGTTCTACAGGGGCGTATAAAAAATTGAACGAGAACTTTCAATTTCCAATCAAATGAACCCTCTCCAAAGTTTATACGAGCATTTCTTCCATAAGAACCATATATGCCCCCAGAGCATTACTTAAAACGCCTGCCCCCGGGCCGTGAGGGTTTGTGTCGACACAGGAGTTTTTTTTATATCTGACATTTGAACTATTTTTAACGAAATGACTATCTAAAAATTTTTATCGGGTGGGTTTGGGGGAAAAAGGTTTGTGGGGGGGGGGCGAGTTGCCCTCGGATATCTTTTGACTCTTAAAAAGTGTACTAGAACTTTCGATTTCTAATCAAATGAGCCCTCTCTGAAGTTTATACGAGCATCCATTTTATAAGAACCATATACGTTCCCAGGAGAACACTTACAGCGTTTACTCTCCGGGCCCTGGGGGGTTGTGTCGACACTGGACAAAAAAAAAAGTTATGCCCTGAAGGCATGTATGGTTCGTACGAAAGGAATGCTTGTATAAGCTTCATAGAGGGCTCATTTGATTGGAACTTGAACGTTCTAGTCCAATTTTAAGAGTCAAGAGATTGAAGGGCAACTAGCCCCTCCCCCCCAACACCCTTTTCCCCCAAACCCATCCACTACAAATTTTGTGAGAGCCATCTAAAAAAAGATCAAAAATTGCATAACAAAAACTCCAGTGTCGACACAACCCCCCAGGGCCCGGAGAGTAAGCGCTGTAAGTGTTCTCCTGGGGGCGTAAATGGTTCTTATAAAATGGATGCTCGTATAAACTTCAGAGAGGGCTCATTTGATTAGAAATCGAAAGTTCTAGTACACTTTTTAAGAGTCAAAAGATATCCGAGGGCAAATCCCCCCCCCACAAACCGTTCTCCCCCAAACCCACCCGATAAAAAATTTTAGATAGTCATTTCGTTAAAAATAGTTTAAATGTCAGATAAAAAAAACTCCTGTGTCGACACAAACCCTCATGGCCCGGGGGCAGGCGTTGTAAGTAATGCTCTGGGGGCATATATGGTTCTTATGGAAGGGATGCTCGTATAAACTTCGGAGGGTTCATTTGATTGGAAATTGAAAGTTCTCGTTCAATTTTTAAGAGTCAAAAGAGATCGAAGGGCAACTAGCCCCTCCCCCTCCACTATTTTTTTCCAAAACCCACCCGATAAAAATTTTGAGATAGCCATTTTGCTAAAAATAGTTCGAACATCAGAAAATAAAAACTCCGAGGTGGACTTAAACCCAATTTTTTACTTTGATATTAGTTTTAATACTTTGATGAACCTTTGATTTTGAAAAACAAAGGCTGATTTTGAAATAAGGTATTTTTAAAAACTTGAAACTTTTTGCAATCAAAAACGAACAAAAATTAATTATAAAAAACTTTCCGAAAAAGCAGTTTTTCAAAGAAAAGTAAAGGCCATTTTAAACTGAAGATCAGAAGATACAAATACCTGTTAAAATTCAAACTCAAAACGACCAGAAATTACTATTAAAGAATAAATGAAACCCAAAACGAACAAAAATTAAATAAACAATCAATGCAAACAAACATACAAAAGACACTAATGTAAATGAATAAATAAATCTTAAAACGAGTGAAACTTGAATTGAATATGCAAATTAAGCTTGAAACCAACAAAAGTCACTACAAAAAAGAGTTTGGGTATCGCCTCCTTCTCTCACTGTAAAAGTCTAGAACCTACTGCGTCATGGCGCTTTACTGAAAACTATATGTGTCTAGAACAGTCTTGGAAAGTATAAACAACATCAAATTGAATATTTGATTTATAATGATATTCATTGTTTGAAGATCCATCAGTTTAAGATTTTATTTCTCTCTAATTTTATTTTCGTTTTCAATGCTGTAAGGACTGGAAAAGAAAATATTTGCAGTATAATTCGTTTTCAGTGAAGCGCCAATGGCGCAGTAGGCTTTAGGTTTTTACAGTTAAGGAAGGGGACGATTTTAGGGGTCTTGAACAATTTTAGAAAGAACTAATAAATTAAACTGAATATTTTATGTACAATGTTACTAATTGCTGAAAGCTCATCACTTCAAAATTTTACTGTAAATTTAATGCTTATCTTCAATATTAAGTACAAAAGAAAATATGTGTAATACAATTCGTTTTCAGTAAAGCGCCAATGACGCAATAGGTTTTAGACTTTTACAGTGAAAGAAGGAAGCGATACCCAAACACTTGTTTGTAGTGATTTTTGTTCGTTTCAAGCTTGATTTGCATATTCAGTTCAAGTTTCACTCATTTTAAAATTTATTTATTCATTTACATTAGTATCTTTTGTATGTTTGTTTGCATTGATTCCTTATTTAATTTCTGTTCGGTTTGAGTTTCATTTATACTTCAATAGCAAAATATTTTTTTTCGTTTTAAGCTGAATTTGCATATTCAATTCAAGCATTACTCGCTTTAAGATTTATTTATTCATTTATATTATTACTTCTTGTATGGTTTTTTGCTATGATTGTTAATTTAATTTCTGTTCGTTTTGGGTTTCATGTTTCATTTATTCTTTAATAGTAATTTCTGGTCGTTTTGAGTTTGAATTTTAACAAGTATCTGCTAATCTTATTTGTATTTGTTTCTGCTGATCTTAAGTTTAAAATGGCCTTTACTTTTCTTTGAAAACTTCTTTTTCGGTAAGTTTTTTTAATTAATGATCTTGAAATGACAAAATGTTGAACAGAAGCCGATATTTAATAGACCTTTATACGTTTGACAGTGCCAATTGAATAGAGTCAAGGTTCAGTTTGAAAAGATAAACTTGCTGAACACAAAAGAGTGAAGTATCTATTGATCGCTGATTAAAAGTTAGTGGCATAGATGGAAATCCCCATGGGATTCAATTCATATTTTTGGGCTACGTTTATCAGCTACGTTCCTTCCTCTAAGTTACGCCACTGGTGTAGCCTTGAGGAGAGTCTAGCATCTGCACAGAAATAGTTCTTCCATTTCTGCTACAGTGCTGCCTTGTCTGTGATTTAGCTATAATTGACTGTAGTTTAGCACTGTCTTTAATTAGTGATTAATAACTAATGTTGATCTTTAGCTGAATATCAATTTAATTCTCTGCTTCTAATAACACTGACCCATAAGAGCTTACTTTTGTTCTGGATCTGAAATGCTGCAACAAATAAATAAATTTCAGTGATGTTTATGTTTGAATGATTAAATAAAAACCAACCAAATTTTTCATGCACTGTAAAATATGTCCATTTGACGATGCCCCACGTACAAAAATTGCTTGTTTGGGATTTTCTATCAATTTTGGTGCCCTCTTTATAAGTCCTCGTTTTGATCTCTGATTACTTGGTTTCCTAAAAAAAAAAAAACAATAATTAGAAAAAAATGTATTGTCAGCAAAGCCCTATTTTAAGCTTTGTAAATGTTAAATTTACAGTTTCAGATCCCAATCTAGTACCCCGGCCCCTCTGTCTAAATAGACCAAGTAGCTAACCAGCTTCAGCTCACATGAGGTTTACAGTTCAAGATGGGTCTAAATTGACCAAGTACTAAAACAAAATCACTCACTGGACTAATATTTGGAAGCTTGAATCCAATGCATCAAAATGCAAGACTCTCCGCCTGGGGAAGGAAAACCCACACACTCAGTACCATATGAACTGTAGTGATGGGTCCCACAAGCTATCTCCAGCAGCCCCACAGAGATATATTTTGATGTCCTGGTGGACAACGAGTTGAAATTTTTTTCATTTATGCGCAAGCACCTATTGCGAAGGCTAATCAGACACTTGGCTTAATCAAAGGAACATTCACTAGCAGATCTCCAACTGTTATGCCTAAGCTATACAAGAGTCTAGTTCAACCAAGGATAGAGTTCGGAATTTGTATTGCATGCCCAATCAACAAGACTGAACAAGCAGCCCTGGAATCAGTAGAGGAGGGCAATGAAATGTATTGAAGACCTCTATGATGTCCCTTATCCATCCCGTTTCTGCAAGCTTAGAATACCATCTCTAACATATCGTCGCAAAAGAGGCAATGTGATAACAGCATACAAGCTTCTAAATGCTAAGGATACCATTCCTGGCCTTTTCCAACCAGACAATTCAAAGAGAGCTCGTGGTCACCCTCATAAGCTTCTCTGGAAACAAGCAAACACCAGACTAAAAATAACTTCTTTTCAAATGGAGCTGTCAGTTTGTGAAACTCCTTTAGTGAAGAAATAGTGACCTCTACCAGCATAGAAGTGTTCAAGTCATCAGTGGACAGGGAGTGGCTCAACAAACTGTGGTGCGCTGTTTGGGACGCCACAGATAACTACCTATCATCACTGAAGTTGGTGGACCAGGGATTCGTCCTATTGCTAGCAAGTACAATTTAAGGTAATTTATGGTAAAACGAATAATTCACTCTGACAAAGAAATCCTAAATTTAAAAGACGAACACATTATGAGTCTCCTGTAAAGCAACTTTGTGACCGAAGAGGGGTATAAGTGGCCTACTATTTCTATTAAAAAGTGCCTTTACAGGGTTTTTTGCCTGTAAAAAACAAACAAATCATACCCAAAAGAAAAGAAAGTACTCAAAGACATTACATAACAAGAATTCAGGGGAATACCTTGGTTTCAGTAGTAAACAAAGGGGACTCGGTAAATTTAAAGACATACCAATTCTTCCACCTTCTAAAGTAGCCAATTGGGTTGTTTTATGCAGGCAGGAGTAAAGCATTGTATCCTCTTCTTAAATGATTCACAGATGATATTTTTGGCAAATTCAACTTTACAGTGAAATTGATTTGAAGCCCAGTATGTCACTCAAGGCAGGCATGCTTCAGCAACAATTTAATAAAGGAATAGTAAGCATTATTAATATGAATGATAGATGCAGTGAATACTCAAAAAGTAGAATAGTATAGGCAAAGGGCTTCTTCCATAGTTGAAAAATGTTTGAAGAACAGGATGATAAGTTATTGAGCAAATACTACTCAGAACCACAGTAATGACAGTGGTCAATTGTAGCACTAAAACGTGGGCAATCCAAACGGGGTGAAGATGTGCTAGATAATTTTTCTAGGGGAATTCACAAATAATATAAGGTACTTGGTTGAATGGTTGTGTATCAAACAATAAACTAGACAAAAAACAGGGTTGGTCCCACTTCTTAGTGCCATAACGAGAGAAAGATTAAGATGATTAGGACACGTTTTACAGACAATGGATTATAGGTTGCCAAAATTTGCGCATTTTGGTTGTCCATCTGGGACAGAACAATAAAAGGAACGTCATTGAATAGGGTTGGAAGAGGTTGCAGGAAAGGATTTAAAAGAAAATTGTAACTTTGTGGCAGTGCACCTTGGTCCTGCAATAAGTTGTAAGCAGCAGTAGCAGCACTGTTGCCAGGAATGATGGGTGCAGGGAATATGTACAAAGAAGAACAGCCAAGGTGAATCTATAGGTGGTTTTATATAATTTTTTGAAAAACTGTATAAAAAACAATAAGCTGTACAAAAAAATTGGCGTGATCATGCTGTGTAGGGCTATACTGAAATAAATGTAAATATAGTTACATCAAAATTTGTCCATGAAAACTGATAGGTTGCCAACATCTGTGCTTTTTGGCAATCCAGCTGGGGTTAAACAAAAATCAGAATATCGTTAACAGGATAGCAAGAGGTAATGAAAAAAAAATTTAAGGTAAGGGAGGCATGTTAGAAACTTCATCAAAGGGAATAAAGATTAAACCTCAGAGCGTACTAGAATGGAGGAGCATGCACAGTTGTGTTGGCCTCCTGCAGCTTGGTTTTGAGTTGAAAGCAAACGTATTACCTTATCCTATGAAATACCTTTATTAACTATTTTTCTCTCATAGCATCTTTTTGGTAACTCTCCATGGATGGCATTACTATTTTATCTATTAAATCCCAAGCCAAAGTCTTTTTTTTGTTATTATTAACAAATCTAAAAAAGAAGTCAAACACAACACGTCTAAAAAACGTCTAAAAAAGAATTCAAACACATAAACCAAACAAAAACGTAAATAGAAAACATTATGAAAACTTGTCCCATTTCAGAGACAAACAAAAATGTCTTTAAGAAAGCTATAATTTATCATCCTTTAGTACTAAGAAGACACAATAATGTTCAACTTTAAATTCATTAAGAAGCAGTTTTGTTGTGTGTTATTAATAGTAAAGAAAAATCAAATACATTCTCATAAAAGACATTTGAATTTGTCTTTGTAATAAGACAAGTTCTCACATTCTTATCTGTTTAGTTTTTTCTTTTGTTTGTAAAAATAAACAAGTACAGGAAAAACATAACAATGCATGTCAATATTAAAAAGAAAAACATGAACTGAATAATGCAAGGAGCTGCACTAAACAGGAACCACAATCAAGGTCAATGTAAGTCAAAAATATAAGGAAAACATAAAATAATAAAATCAATGGTTATATTATATGAACAAAATACATCATAAAGTAATTACAATGTCATTCTGTAGCCTTAGCAAAACTATCTTGAAAAGTAAAAGTCTACTGGAATTCTTTCTAGTTAGTTTAACATGTTATTTAATTTTCAAGTTACTTTAGTAGAGAGGAAGAAGGTGACACTTAAAATTGGACTGTGCATCTCAGTCCAAAGTTGATCATAAGATTAGGTTGTCGTATTTCCATTGAAGTTAAGTGAAGCTGATTGACACCATTTTCATAACTTAAGAGCTATTTTTGAATATTCTCAATTCTAGATGTTTGATCTTTGGTCAGACGTGAAAGACAAGCATATTCAAGTGAAGTTCAAACATAAGAACATTAATAAGTAGTTAGCTAATAAGATATTTAGCTTTTCTATTAGAACTATTTAACTATTTCTATTAGAAATAGTTAGCTTCATGGCAGAAGTGAAACCGATGCCGAGGCATTACTTATCTTTTGTTTGCTTTTGATAAGCTCGTGATCTTTGATGGTCAGTCCGCTTGCATAGCTGTAAAAAAAAAATGTCATGTAATGCAAAATGCTTCTGTAAAGGCTACAAAAGAAAAATCTATCTCTCTGTAAGTGGATAGAGTACCCTACCCAATGGAATGAAGTAGCCAACCACCATTCACAACACAGTGGATTGTTTTTGTTGGTATTAGTTGAACCTCAGGCTTGTGCTGGTTCTATATGGCTGCTGCAAGTGCAGCCTTATCTTCTGGGCGCTTGGTTTCATGAGACTTGAACAGGGCAGGTTAGAATGTTGATAGCTCGTGTTTATTAATAGTCATAACATTAATAAATAGTTTAGTGACACATTAATAAATAGTTCTTTGTAACCTTGTGCCAAGATCTCTTTTCTGAAGGAAAAACTTTTATAAAATCAGGAGTAATACCATTTGATCTCCGATTAGACACTTTTTTGAAATATAAAGGTGACTACTGTTATAATTGTGTTCCACCCTCCCCCCCACCCCAATGAGACTGGATATAACCCTGGCTATAGACAAAACTTCACTACTTTTTTTTAATGGGCTGACTTCCCTGCTTAATTCCTGATTTAATATGAAACCAGCTACTAACCTCATTCCCTACCTTAACTGCAGCAGTGTTATTCTTTTACATAGCACTACTACTACTACCACTAAAAACTTACCACAGCACCACACCACCTAAGGTCAACACAGCTATGCATGCTCCTCCTCCATCCCCATATATTCAAAGCCTCTTTCTTTACAACCACCCAGTAAGTTCCCATTTCCCTTAATTTTTTCTTTGTGAAATCCTCCCATCCCAACTGCAGACAACCTGCTTTCTGTTTAGCCCTAGACAGTTGGCCATAAAGGACAATATTTGGCAATCTGTGATCCGTCATTCAAAGAACATGCCCTAACCATCAACCTTTCTCTCATTATAGCTCTAGAAAGTGGGATAGAACGACACCTTTTGTACAGCCTGCCATTTGAAGTACAGTCAGTCAGCTGGGTACCCAAAACAACCTGTAGGCAATTTCTCTGGAAAACATCTAGCAAATCTTCAGCAGATTTTCAGAGCGCCCATGTTGTTGTTTTTGTTGTTGCTGTTTGGGGTTTGACGCGTTCGACCAATAGGTTATATGCGTTCGTATCACTCAATTATTCTGTGCCTTCGGTAATCACTAGTTTGTTTGGGTGTCACATCAGTCAATACTCACTGAACCAGATCATGTATCACTTATATTGATATTGGCAGGGTCAGGGGCGTCCTGAGGCTCATTTAATTGGGGGGGGGGGTTGACTTCTTCCTAAATTTTACCGAATCGCTACGTACCGAATTTTCTGCAGAAATCAAGAATTTTGCTGAATTTCTGCCGAAATTTTCGCCTTCGACAAAAATTTTACCGAAAGCCTAAAAAGTTGGGGGGGGGGCGCCCCTTCCCGCTCCCTCGGGACGCCCCTGGGTAGGGCTATTCACCTGCAGCAACTGCCTGCGTTGAAAAACGGGAACCAGAATAATGTAGCTGTGCTTTGTCATATATCAATTAAAATACAAATACAACACCATTCAAATAAATAATGCAGATTTACATTATACCTGTCACATATATAAGAATCTTAACAGATAAGATAAAGATAATAAAAACAAATAAAATAGTAAATGCGATAACTCTCAAATCAACTATTACAGAGATAAAAAAAAATCCTATAGGGAATGAACCAAACCAGTAGTCTTAACAAATATACCTAAAACGTTTTTGCTTAGTCGTCTAGCCCAAGGAGGAGATGTGTGACGTCCCAGAACAGAACGCATTGTGAATGCCTTAAATGCCTTTTCACAGCAATTCTTTAGTGTTTCTCTCTCTTTTTCATATTTTCTACAGCTGAAGATGATGTGACATATGTCTGCATACACTCCACATGTGTCATAGTTGGGGGAAGGGGCCATTTTCCAATGGAATAATGTTGATTTTGTCTTTGCCTGGCCACATCTAAGACAAAAGAGACAGGTTGAAAGGATGCAAGATGAGAGGTACATTTCTTTTGATGGCTGCTTATAATCATAGAGATCCAGGAGCTGGGTATGGAAGGAATGGAGCCAAGCCTCTTCTTCCTCCAAAATTGTTGAACTGATTGAAGACAGGAATTCAGGACCAGTAATAGGGGTTTGAGTGATAAGACCCATATGGGAGGCTTGTTTTGCAGCCTGGTCTGCTAATTCATTTCCTGCTATACCACAGTGTGCTGGAACCCATATAAATGAGACTGATATACCCTTTCTTGCAAGTTGTGTATCCAAATTTTCAATCTCAATGGCAACATTTATAGCTTAATGTTGCCGGTGTGAAAGGTAGACAATATACTTCTGATGTTTGATCTCTGTTTGGCTTGATATGGTTTGAAGAGAAAACTTAATTGCCATAAGTTCTGCAGAAAAAAATGTCAGGTAGGGGGGGAGGGTAAACGGTAGGAAAGAGACAAGCTCTGGGAGGGTATAACTACTGCACAGCTGCATTTTGTTTCTGTCTTTGAGCCATTTGTGTAAACTTGGATGTAGTCCTGATATTCTGCAAACTTTGCCAGGAATATGATTTTCATCAGTGCTTGGGGAAGGACCTCCTTTTTTCCAATGGTGATCTTAGGAATAATCAGTTCTCCAATTCCTTGAGAGGCGCTAGGAGAATCATCATCCAAATTAACAGTCAGCCTGCCATTCTCTATGAACTCTTCCATGCCAGGAAGGTAAAGGAATCTCTGGAAAGAGGGCGTGTCTGTTGGTTTGTAATGGACATTGGGGTTGTGGTGGTTAATGATTCCTTTGTAGACAATGTGATTCTTGAGTCTTATCTTCTTAGCAAAATATCTTGCAAGGAGATATTTTCTTCTGAAGTGAAGAGACTGGATCCCCGCTTCACAGTACATAGCGGCAATAAGAGTTGATTTTAGGCAACCAAGGGCTCTTCGTAAGATTGCATGAAGGGTAGTGTCAAGTTTCTTCAAGAGACATTTCTTAGCACATCCATATGATCTATAGTCTATCTTGGATATCACTACTGACTTCACAATAGTTGAAGCAAAGGTCGTGGGGGCTCCTCTTCTTCCAAGGCAGAGAGCGTTAATGAAGTTTTGTCTTTGAGACTGCCAATCAGCTCGTCCAGATGGGGTTTCCATGTCAGTTTTTGGTCAAATACAACTTCCAGAAGGCGTGCATGTTCTGCAATGACAATCCCTTGTCTATTCAGTTTCACCAGCGGTTTGAAAACAGCCAGGTTATGCATTTTGTAAAAAAAAACAATAACTGACTTATGGCGCGAGAAAACCATATTATTACTTTTTGCCCAAATTGAGAGCATATGTACAGCTTTTTGTTAGACTGACTGTAGGCATAAAGGGTCTCTCGCCACAACTGCAACGGCAATATCATCAGGATACAGAAAAAACTCTGCTCCAAGGACATTTTCCAGGCTTCTATCATGACAATAAACCGAGAAGAGAAGTGGACTTAGAACCGCCCCTTGAGGGAGTCCAATGTCATAGGCTTTCCTCTGAAACTCTGAGTAGGAGCCTCCCAAGGAGGCCTGAACTTCCCTACCCATCAAGAATTGACGGATCCAATTTACTAGTAGGTCTGGTAAACCCATTACAGATAGCTTTCTGATTAGTTGCCTCATATCTACTCTATCAACTGCTGATTCCATATCTAAAAATATTACATGAACTGTTTTTCCTTTTTTGAGGCTTTGTTTTATCAGATGCTCTAGTCTAACTAGGGCATCTGTGGTGCTCCTTCCAGGAAGAAAGCCAAGCTGTTCAATTTGGATGTGGTCTGATAATGGGGTTAAAATTCTTGTTTTACTACCCTGTCAATTAGTTTTGCAACACAAGAGGTGAGTGATATGGGGCGGTATGAATCAACCAGCTTAGGGTCTTTTCCTGCCTTGCGAAGTGGGATCACTGTTGCCTTATTCCACTCAGATGGTATCGATGACTCTATGACAGATCTGTTGAATAACCCTGTCAGTAGCTCAACAAATGTATCTGGCAAAATTTTCAACATCAAATTGTGAATTCCATCAGGGCCAGTTACACCAGGTTGGACCTTTGAAATGGTGTCTTTAACTTCCTGAAAGCTGAAATGAGAAAAAGGAGCAGTACCATTTTTGAGACTGAGTTGATGGTGTGTGAACTGCAATGGTGTACCTACATTCAGAATCTTTTCTAAGAAGAGATTAAGTTTCCCACTGGTTGAAAATTCTGTAGTCCTTCCTATCTGTATTTCAGCAGGGATGGGTTTTCTTCTCTTTTTACCTGAAAAAACCTCGAAATTTCTTAATAGCGCTCGAACAGGGGTGTTGTGGCCAAATTTGTCTTCAATGAGCCTTCTCCATCCGTCTTGTGTCTCATTCTTAAGTGTCTTTTTTAATTCTGCTGTGTTTTGCTTGAAAACTATTTTATTCTCAATTGAGGGGTTTCTAGAGAAATTATTTTTTTGCTTTTTTTCTCTAGGTAGGCTTTCTGGCATTTGCTGTTCCATCCAGGAGGAGAATCTTGTCTCTTAGGATGAAGTCGTTTGTAACCAAATATTCTTTCTGAAGAAGCTTTCTGACTCATCACTTGTTTTAATTTCTGAAGCCCTTTGGTCTAAGTTTTTTTTCCAGGAGTTCCAGAGTTTGCCTTGGAATTTCCAGAATTTCACTGGTTGGTACCCTGACCTTACTCGGTTAACCTCTAGTGTCAATGATATAACCACAAGGTCAGAGCCAAAGTCACAGGGTTTCTGGATTTCTACACTATTTATAATATCTGTTGATGTGAAAGTAATGTCAATGGTTGAGTACTTGCCTGTCTGAGGGTTCAGCCGTGTATTTAGAACTTTGGGGGGTGCCAAGGGCCAAATTATTCTTGGGTTCCAGGATGTAATTGGTTAGAGAGGTTACAAATGACTGGTGATACATTGTCCCACATTCTGTGGTGTAGGTTAAAGTCACCACTTATTATTTTCACAGGGCCACAAGCTTTCATAATCAATTTGAATTATTTCAGGGAGAATTTATTTGTCTTTGGAGCATAACAGTTAGCAATACTAATCCATTTATCACTTCCAAGTAGTTTTAGGTCAATTTTACCAACCTCCATTTCCCCTTATGGACTGGGGTCATGAATTCTAAAAGCTAGGTCATTTTTCACAAGTGACAGTAGGCCACCACCTGTTTTGTGGACTCTGTCCCAACAGGCAATACTGTACCCCTTGAAATCATGGCCAGTATTCTCCTGCTTTAAAAAAGTTTCTTGAAGTAGACAAATATCAGGAGCAGGCCTAACTAAAATATTTTGGAGTTCTTTTCTTTTTGCTAGGTTGAATTCCCAGATATTTAATCGGAACACTGAAAGGGAGTTAGTCATTTGTGTATGACGGAGCTAACCTGGGTCTCTGTATCTTATTACTACTACTTTCTGGGCTAAGTATAGCCTCCTTTCCTTTAGGTTTTCTTTCATCTTTGCCAGGGCTGCTGGTTTGTGGAGGGTCGTTACTGGTTGTAGGGCTTGATTAAACTCTGTTTAGGTTTTCAGCAATGTTGGTCAGGCTAAGGGCTGCATTTTCAAGACCAAATGGCAGTATATTACAGACTAGTTTGCAAAGTGATGTTATTATCTTGGTCAGATCAGAGATCTGCCTTGCAACACGCTCAAACATGGTCATATACTTCTTGTTCAGGTCCTCAACTGGATGGTGGTTAGGTGTCAAAGGAGGGAAGGAGTCTTTATGGGTCATAGGGACATGTTTTGTTTGTTTTGGAAGTCCCTTCTTCAGGACCTCAGCAGCAGTCCTCATGGGGACATTATTAGTGAAAGAATGGGTTACCATTGCTTTCTTCTCTATGAATATTGGGCAATCCCTAGCGTTAGCAACATGGTCACTACTGCAGTTAGGGAACTTGAGTACCTGATCTTTCTTTACTGTTTTGGATTGGGGACATTCATTATGAGTGTGTTGTCCACTACATAGTAGGCATCTTCTGCCTATGCGACAATTTGAGGCCGTGTGGCCAAAACCTTGGCAAATGAAGCACTATATTGGATAAACTGCTTAACTGTATACCTTGCACCCCAAACAGAGATTTTCAGAGGGAACTGAACATCCTGATTGAAGGTGCAAACCAGGGGGATAACTGATGGGCTTGAGGTTTTAAAGGCCAATGTCACTTGTTCTATTCTATTGTCACCTTGAACCTCATCCAGATGGGTGACCTTCTCAGATGGGATAAATACAATTCCTTTTCTATTTCTGATTAAAGTGGGGTTGAAACTAGAACCAAGCACAAACTTTACTTTACAGCCATTTACTGCTATATTTGAAATTGAAAGTATAGCAGTAGCTACTGATTGGTTTGCAGCTATTATTATAATGGAGCCGTCTGGTCCAAGTCTTTCTAACATTGAACCATAATGGCCCCTGCATTCATCATTCCGGAGGTGTTAAAAAAGTTTTTTGGCCATAACTGTTCTACTACCTAATGGCAACAACCTAGTGGTCTCACTTGGACCTTCAACACCTAAAGCCAAAATCCTAACACTAGAGTTATTTGGGTCAGGGGTGAAAGGACTACTAACTGTCCTGTCAGTCATCACAAATAAAAAAAAAAAACAACAAAAAACAATGGGTTAAAAATAATCAGGTAAAACCACAAAATAAATCACAAAAGAAATAAATTGTCAAATAAATAAAACAAATACGCTGCAAGCAGAGGGGGGGGAGTCCTCAGTCAATAATAAATTAAGCAGGGAAAATAAATCAAAAGCAGGCACATCACTAATTTTTAAAGTAGGGTAAAAAGAGGTTGATAAGCACTCTCAGTAATTTGATAGTTGCAGGGTGCAGGAATCTGGGAAAATTTGCAGCAAGCACAATAACAGTCAAAGCAAGCCAAAGGCCAAAAGTGCACAACAAAACGAGTGTACATGTGCCAGGAACCCCAAGGGCAGGGCCCCTTGTGAATTAATCAACAAACCGTGGCAGAGCTATCCCTACTTGGAAAATAGCAATTTTGAATATATTATTTTATTTCAATTTCAATTTGTCTTTTCTTCACTGGCCCATGTTTTAGAACCATATTTGACCACTGTCATCATTTTAGCTTCCAATATTACAACTTTGCAGATTTATCTTCCTGTTCTTCCTAACTTTTTTCAACCATGAAAAAACACCCTGAGCCACGGCTATTCTACTTTTAACATCTTCACTGCTCCCATCATCTTTACTAATAACACTACCCACTTACAGGATCCTCAGTGCCATTAGGGACATGTCCCTGTTTTAGCACTCTCTAGATAGCTGTCAGTTGGTTCATCAAATTTGTGTTCCTCTGAGACAATGGCTCAATGGTTCAATGAGACAATGGTTCCTCTGAGACCTAGTCTATGAGTCAGGTGTGTAAAAATGTTCTCTCCAAAATCAATCCAGGTCATTTTTGAAATTATTTAAAGTAAAAGATTTCACAACTATTTCAGGGAGTGAGTTCAAGTCAGCCACTGCTTGGACACTCCAAAAATTGGCCCTTGGTCTATTTACTGCTATAGATTTGAGTATTTTTTCTTGGGGTCCTCTTGTGATATTTATTTTTGAAGGGTGAAAATACTTCTAGAAAGACAGTTTCTCCAGGCTGTGTTTTCCTTTGTACAGCTGTATCTGGTTTTTTCTCATTTGTATATATTTCAGGGTGGGTATTTTCAATTTGAATAGTTGTTCTTCATAGCTGAGCCTTTCAGACCAGAAAGAAGTTTGGTGGCATGTATTTGGACCTTTCCCAGGGCGGCCAAGTCCGTTTTATAGTGGGGTCCCTAAATCACATTCCCATACTCTATTGTAAGTCTGACAATCCCCTGGTAGAGCACTACAAAAGTATTGTTATCCAAGTGCTTGAAACTTCATTTGATCAGCCTGACGAGCTGTATGCTTTGGAAATAGTTTTCTGGGTGTGCCCATAAAATTTAAGCTGTGGATCAACAATAATGCCAAGATCTCTTTCAGAGTGAACAAATGTCACCGGTATTCTGCAGTCTGCTTTGTTGTTGATTGCTAGTTGGAGCTAGTGTTGTAACTGGTAAAATTGGTCATGGTAAAATTGGGTATTTTGTGGTAAAGCTTTCTAATGTAGTTAATTATTAAATTAGTAAAAATATATATGACGCAAATATAAAGTTTTCAAAATACCACTTTTTAAGATAAGGATACAAATCGTGAAATGTGTGGGCTTGGAGGGAACTTGCTCAATAACCAATTTCCTGGCTAAATGCGTCAATTTACCGGAAGAACGTGGTTAGGTTTTTCATATATATACCCCGATTTTTGGGACTGAAGGCAGACTTTTTGACTTGCCGGGTGAACCTCTGCCCGTTTGTTTTCTCATTAGAAATACCTTGGACTTTGTCTTATAATCGTAAGTGTCTAAGTATCTTATTTATATTTTATTGTTGTTTTATTGAGACTTGTGGGCTACTTGAGACAGCCAGTCCCAGTAGCCAGAATATATCCGATTTTATTATATGATAAATGAATAAAAGTATTGTATTTTAGACGAACTCTCTACGATCTAGTTTTAGCCTCTCGAACATACTCAGTCGGTACGCCTCATTAGTTCGGTCATAGCCTAAGGCACGCTACCGAAGTTCAATTACCTTAGGGCCAGAGTTTATCTCCCCTATAAAGGGAGAATAAAGGCATCTAAGACTAAAACCCCCAAATACCATAAAATACACTTTACAACAATTTTACCTATTTTACAGTGATTTTACAGACCCCATAAAATTGGTATTTTACCTATTTTACGTATTTTACGTAATTGAATATGTTTTCTTTTTAAGTATATCTCTATTTCCCTGTTTAAAATCCGGTTTGTCTTACTTGGGTCTCTTATTATCAGAACAATAAAGTGCATTATAGTACAGGTAATTACAATTTTAAGATGGTGAAATACAAGCTGAATATCAGCCCGCAGAAAAAGAAGAAGCAAAAATGATAGAGGTAGATATTTCGTCAGGGACTTCTGCCCAGCCGTCTTCAGTTCTCAAAGAAGTAAGAAGACTAACCTTTTGCATTAATTCTAACTGAGCAGAAGAAAGACTGAATCAAACTAACCAAAAAATCAAGCCAGAATAAATGAAAGACTATACACCAATTAGACTGGGTAAGAATTCCCTGTTTAGTGATTGACTTAGGTTGTCTACTGATCTAATTTTCATTAAAAGTGTGGTCAAATGATCTTAAATTAAAATGAAGAAAAATGTTATTTGAATCCTTTAATTTAAAGTTATTGTGCAGTGGGTTTCAGAAATATCTCCAGTATCATAGGCTGCGCAATAGCGCTGCCTAAGTAAAGAACAATGTTGGCACAATGTATTATTTACTTTTTTTTGGTCTTAGACCAAAGCACTTTGTATCAAAGGAGTTGTAGAAACTTAGGAAAGGGCTCATTCGATTGGAAATTGGAGTGGCTTGTGTCCTTTTTAATAGTCAAAAGTGATTGGAAGGCAACTAACACCCCTTCCACGCCCACCATTTCCCCAAACACATCCAATAAACATTTCGAGATAGGCATTTTGTTCAGCATAGTTGATTTCCAGATAGAAATCATGTTTTTGAGGAGGACACTCCCCCACAACCCTCAGGGCAAGGGTTGTAAGCTATGCCCTGGGGGCATATAAGGTTTTAATAGAAAGCATTGTCATAGAAACTTCAAAAAAGGCTCACTCAATTGAACATTCAAAGGGCTAGTGCCCTTTTTAATAGTCAAAAGTGATTTTAGGGCAACTAACCCCCCTCTCACGCCCACTTTTTCCCCAAACATATCCAATCCAATTTTTAGATAGCCTTTTTGTTCAACGTAGTTAAAAGTTTTAGAAATTTGATCTTTGAGGATGATAATCCTCAAAGATCATAGCCCTTGGGGTAAGGGTTGTAACTTATGCCCTGGGGGGCATATAAGGTTTTTATAGATATTGAAGTTGTAAGAACTTCAAAAAGGGCTCATTCAATTGGAAATTAGAAGGGCTTCTGCCCTTTTTAATAGTCAAAAGTGATTGGAGGATAACATACACCCATCTCACACCCACCATTTCCCCAAACACGTCCAATCAAAATTTTGAGATAGCCATTTTGTTTGACTTAGTTAAAAATTCTGGAAATTATGTTTTTGAGGATGACACACCCCCCACAGCCCTCAGGCCAAGGGTTGTAAGTTATGCCCTGGGGGTATATAAGATTTTTTTATGAAAAGCATTGTCATAGAAACTTCAAAAAGGAATCTTTGATTGGAAATTGAAACCGCTAGTGCCCTTTTTAATAGTCAAAAGTGACTGGATGGCAAGTAACCCCCCTCTCACACCCACCATTCCCCCAAACACATCCAATCAAAATTTTGAGATAGCCATTTTGTTCAAAGTAGTTGAAAGGTCCGGAAATTATGTCTTTGAGGATAAAAACCCCCTCACAGCCCTCAGGTCAATGGTTGTAAGTTATGCCCTGGGGCATATATGATTTTATAGAAAGTGTTGTTGTAGAAACTTCAAAAAGGGCTCATTTGATTAGAAATTGAAACGGCTAGTGCCTTTTTTAATAGTTGAAAGTGATTGGGGAAAAACTAACGCTTCTCTCACGCCCACCATTTCCCCAAACACATCCAATCAAAATTTTGATAAAGCCATTTTGTTTAACATAGTTGAAAGTTCTAGAAATTAGGTCTTTGAGGATGACAACCCCCTCACAGCCCTCAGGGCAAGGGTTGTAATTTATGTCCTGAGTACATATAAGGTGTTTATGGAAAGTGTTGTTGTAGAAACTCAAAAAGGGTCCATTTGATTGGAAATTAAAAGGGCTAGTGCCTTTTTTAATAGTTGAAAGTGATTGGAAGGCTTTTCTTTTTTATAGTAAAGTTTGATGTGGGTACAATGTATTATTATTTTTTTCTCTTTTTTTTTTGTTTAGACCTGGACACTTTGTATTGAAGGAGTTGTCTGAGGAACTTCGAAAAGGGCTCATTCAATTGAAAATATAGAGGGCTAATGCCCTTTTTAATAGTCGAAAGTGATTGGAGGGCAACTAGCCCCTCTCCTACGCCCATCCTTCCATTTGCCCATTATCATTAAAAACTGAATGTTGCCTTAAGATTAAATCAAAATGTACTGTGTTAATGCTGATACCCAATAAGGCATCTCAGCAGTATCTGAAGAACAACTGAGGGTATTATGTTCAAACAGTCGGGGCTACTTCTGCTCATAAAATTTAGCCAAATCAAAATAGTGTAACTGTATCCAAGCTATCAAAGAAAGTAAACAGATTTTTTTGTGAATGGTATCAAGTTTTCTATTTCAGGTCAACTAGAGGAGGTATAAAACTAAATTAAACACTACTATTAGTGTCCAATTTTTAAAAGGGTGTATGTTGTTAAAATTTGCTGAAAATTTTTCTTCAGCATACAAATAGCAGGCCAAACCATAAAGTCTTAAAAAAACGAAAAGATTTAAAGAATTATTTTCTTTTTCCCTGAAAAGACTATGTCAATATAAAACAAACAGAAATAAATTAAAAAAACTTGTTCCACAAAATAAGTTTTTCAAAGAAAAGTAAAGAACTCTACTAAATCAAAAATGAGCAAAAATGAAATCAAATAATCTACCAAGTGTGAAACTACCACAAATCAGCATCAATAAATAAATGAAACCCAAAACGAACGGAAATTACAATAAATAACCGAGTCAAACAAAAAACGAGCAGAAATTAACATGAATAGGGCTCAAAACCCCTATGCCTTCCCAAGGCCAGAACATAATTTGCACTTTACTGAAAAAAATACAAATGAATGTGCATTGTCAGTCTAATATACGTATACTGATATTTAGTAATCAAAATGTTAATATTATTTGATTTATGAAAGTTATAAAAGAAAAAACATTTATATTTTTTCAGTAAAGTGCAAATTATGTTGTGACCTTGGGAAGGCACAGGGGTTTTGAGCTCTACTCATGTTAATTTCTGCTTTTTTTTAGTTTGATTTGGTTATTTATGGCAATTTCTGTTTGTTTTGGGTTTCATTTATTTATTGATGCTGATATGTGGTAGTTTCACGCTTGGTAGATTATTTGATTTTATTTTTGCTCATTTTTGGTTTAATGGAGTTCTTTACTTTTCTTTGAAAAAATTATTTTGGTGGAAAAAGTTTTTTTTAATTAATCTCTATTAAAAAGGAAGGTCTCTATTCATCAATTTTTCTTAATTTCAATTGCCTTCCTAAAAGAATGTGCAAAGCCATTTGCTTCAAATATTAAAGTTGCCTCATCAAAAAGAATCACATGTTCGGGATTTTCAATAATGAGGAGGGCCAAAGCAGAATTAATATTCTCATTTTTATTTTAAATTTAACGTCTCAGAAAAATCGTGCATTCACGTTGTCTTTTCTTCAGAAGCTGGTGAATTCCCCCCCCCCCCTGGAAAACAGCCCCACGGAATATCCCCCCTCCCCTGCGGAAAACTGCCAACTATTTTTCCCTTGGATGATTCCAAATTTTCAGTGGAAGAGAAATTGAAATTTCTACTCTCCTGTTTAAATCAGGGGCAATTGTATTGCATTACCCATGGCAAAGACCCATAAAGGTTCAATGTATTAATATTTGTTCATTTTTTTTTCTAGAGGCACTTCATGTGGAAGGGGTGGTCGAATTAGCGTTGGAGATGGCTTAGTCAATTAGAAATCAAAAGTTCCAGAACCCTATTCAAAGATTTAGCCTGCTCTTCAACCAATTGCTATTGAATGAGTTGTTACTGACAACAGTGTCTAAAGGAAATTCTTATTCTAGTTTAATGGCCCTTCCATTTCAGCAGTTGTTTTGGAAGAATCTTCAGATAAATACAGAATTAGCTCTAAGACCCTAGAAATTGGTATATAATCCTCAGGGTTGTGTCCAAGACTTTTGTTGGGGGCGCGCGCCCCCCCCCCTTGAAACAGAAATGGTCATCTGAATCAGAATATAATTCTGAAAGAGAGGAGCTAGATTTGCAAGCAAATCCTGTTGAAGACAGTCTTAATGACTGAACGTGACTGAATGTTCTGCTCTTATAATCCAGTGTTTAGTTAATCAAAGTCATCAAAGTGTTACAAACCTCATTTTTAATTGTATTTGGTACTTTTATAAATAAATAAAAAATAGCATGTATAATGATGAGGAATCTGCCTGAAAATGGCTATTCAAATGTGCAAGGTTGTTATGGTAAAATTTCTCAGGTTTAAATATAGAAAAAAAATGAGTAATATGATTTTATTCCCAAATCATGGTAAATTTAATTAATTTTATTTTTTTTATTCATTTTTTTTTACAAAATAGATGTCCAAAATCAGACACTGTCTAATTTATGAGGTATTACCCTAGGCACAAGATTACCAGAGGGATAAACTAGACAGTTAATTAAATTGGTAGACCCTAGATGAAGGGGCATTTTTAAGCCCAGGAAAATCAGAATCATTAAAAAAAATTCATTAAAAGCTGTAAGTGATGCTTAAAAACAAATGCTCAGCTGGTCTTGTAGCTACAGGGCAGCTTCAAAACACCAATTTTGCCCTTTATGTCCTAGAGAGTACCCTATTACCTTATATTGCATCTTTTAGCAACTAAGGATGAAGAACCTGTAGATATCACCAAGTAACGTTGACTCAATAGTCTTCATGTCATAGTTCATAAGTGGATTAGGTACTGGTGCATTATGTGGACACTGCTATATACTGTATGTGGAATTTCAAACAGGAGAGATATATACCCAGCATCAAAACAGTTATTAGAGTGAGACTGATCTAATATGAAGGTTAAAATTACAATTTGGGATTTGCCAAAGACAGGAAAAGAGGCAGTTGAATTTAAACTGGATAAGGGGTTATTGCCCAAGACAAAAGACTGTGAAAATGGACACACCATGACTTTATACTTGTATGAGAAGCATATTGGACGATATTGGAAGTGTTGTGTATGGCAATGTAACCAAAAAGTCAGTTTGCCTAATTCAACCTAACATTCCACATACAGCATATAGCAGTGTTGTGATATACCATGATAATTTCATATCATGGTTCATGAGTGGATCATCACTATTTTCATATATACAGGACAGGTTGGTTTCCTTGTTAGGTGTCAATAGATGTATTGGCAGCTGAGTGTATTTGGGGGCTAAAGAGGGTGGTACCTAATAGACCCTGCTCAATGATGCTGATTTGTCCTACTGCATCTTCAATGACATGCTGCTTCAATCACAGTCAACACCAACCTTGAAGCTATCAACTAATCTGGCCAAAACAGTACATTTTCTGAGTGAATTCCACAGTGGAACAACATGATTGGTGAAGAAGTTAAACTACTCACACTTTCTGCTAAATTGTTGATGCAGTTTAATGGGATTTCCTTGCGTTCTGGTGTATTCACTGTGATCAAAAATGGGCTTGATTGTGTCACTGGTCATCATCTTAAATGCAAGGATGACATCTCCTCTCTTTCTATGGTATGTTAGGCTAGGCAGGTCAAGATTATCTAGTTGTTGCTTGTAGGAGATTCGTTTTTTGGCAAAAGGGAGCTAAACCAATTTTACCTTATTTTACCAATTTTATATTTTATGGGAATTTTACAACACTAGTTGGGGCACAGAAGCAGTATTTTTCCTCCCTATCCACAGGACCTTGGTTTTTGATGCACTGAATTTGAGACCTAGGCTTTGGAGGTTTTCAGTAAAGGTGTCAATGTCTTTTTGTAGTGTTGGTACATCTTGAAATGATATGAACTTCCTATAGAGTGTTGTGTCATCTGCATGAATGCAGTGCTGATGATATTTCTGTTGATAAATAATATGAAAAGGAGAGGACTGATCACAATACTTTGTATCACCCTGCTGGTCACTTTTGCTGGATTTGAGATTCTCTCACCCACTCTAACTTGTAGAGTTACCCACTGTAGCCTTCTCATCTTCACTTATTCCTAGCCTTAGCAACTTAATCTTCTTATCATTAGTTTTCAAACCTATTCTAGCACCCCTTAGCCACAGCAATATTAAATTCATACATAGCATTAATCACCCTATTGTATTTGTCTGGTATACTATACAAGGAAAGGATCTTTGCTTAAGCTCTTCTATCAATAGAATCAAATGCTTGCTTATAATCTATAAAACTGAGGACCAAAGATGTTTGAAAACTCAAGACACTTCTCAATTAACCTGAGAGAGAAAATTTGGTCAACACATCTCTCAGTCTGGATCTCTAAGTCTGAAATGTAATTTGTGATTTAATTAAGATTTTCCTAAAACTGATAGGTACTTCCCCTTTTTCAAGAATTACATTTATGATCTTCAGCCTTATTTTTAACCTCAGATACACCATATTTAAGTAACTCATCAGGAGGGAGAGGAGAGTTAAGCAAGCAATGCACTTTTAGGAATGAGACAAGGATGAATTTTGAATTTTTTCTATTACTCAGCTGGGTGGGAAGTGAATACATCACTAAATACTTCCTTTGCAAATTTTGTTTTGAGTCCTTTAAGTGACACCTTCTTCCTTACTATTTTCCAGTGGAAAATGGTTACCAAATTTTGAAAACTGTTTACAGATACTTGCCTCATTCCTAAATCTGCATTGCTTCATTTAACCCTCTCTCCCAAATAGATAAATATATAGCCCACTATAAATATTCCCATTATTTTTTAGAATCAGTCCAAGTAATCAAGAGTCTGTACAACCAGTTCCAAGGCCAAGTAATAATTGTTGATTGGCTGTCAGAAGAGTTCACAAATTTGTCAGGACTACTCCAGGGTTGCATCTTATCACCACATCTCTTTCTAAATGTTGTTCTGTCACTGATGCAGTCAGAATATGGCACAACAATAGGAGGGCTGCTGATAGACAATCTTGCCTACACTGATGATATTGTTGAGCTAGCCAACTCTACACAAGAACTGCAGGTACAAGCTGATAAACTCTACAATACCACAAAGCCGTTAGGGATGGAGATCAATGCCAGCAAGACCAAAGTCTGGTAACTACAAGATGTAGACTAGACAACCCACCCATTATCACCATAGGTGGGAGACAGGTTGAAACAGTTGACCACTTCCTGTGCCTTGGTAGCCTACTCTCCTCAGATAATTGCCATAGCTCTGACATGAAATGTTGACTTGCACTTGCTAGCTCTAGCTTCCAAAGACAAGCCAACCTCTGGAAAAGCAACCACCTAGCCAACAAACTCAAAATGCACCTATTCAACAGTTTAGTAATCCCAATAGTTATTTATGGATGCAAAACATGGACTCTGAAAACCAAAGACAAAAGAAAACTTCTAGCTTTTGAGATGAGATACCTCTGTTGCATTGCTAGAATCAAATACACTGACTGAACCACAAATGTGGAAGTATGCCAAAGGCTCCAGTCCACTGAAACCATTGTAAGTAAAATCAAGGAGCAACAACTGTGCTGGTTCAGCCATATCAAGCAAATGGAGCCAAGCCGCCTCCCAAAAATTGCCCTTGAAGGATCCCTCCATGGCCTTTGTCCACAAGGTAGACCACAAAAATGATGGATGAAGAACTTCCACTTTGACAATTTCAAGATAGCCCAGTTGTCATGTATTGCACCAGATAGAGCAACATACTGAGCCCTTATGCATGAGCTAACAAGAGGAGTGGCTCCAAAACATCCCATAAGGATAACCCACTAAGTATGTAAGTAGTAAGTTTTTAGAATAGTTTGGCTCTTTCCTTCCTCCCAATTGATTAGCATTTGTTGTAACTTATTTAACAATTTGAATCATTGAAAAATGTTGCTTGAATACATACATTGGAAAGCATATTTATCCATTAGGGGGGGGGGAGGTAAAGTGAAGCAAACACTTCCAGGAGTGAAGTATTTTTTTCAGAAGGTTTTATAGCCCTTTTCTAAGAATTACAAGAAGATACTTTAAGGGCTCAAAACAGAACTTGCACAGAAATTGATTAGTAGATTTAGAGAGTGTAAAAAGATGCATCAATTAGGATTTTCACCTTCTACCTAGCTAAGTAAGAGAAGAAACTTTAAATTTACCAAGGTGAATAATCTAAGTTCTTATGATTGTTGCAATTTAGTTGACAGAATTTTTTAGGGCTTCCTTCACACATACCACTCTACTTACCAATTACAAAAAGAAAATACAACAAACCCTCCAAACCAAGGTAAAACATTTTTGGCCAAAGTTTACCTTGTATCCAATAGATGTTTGCTTTGTATGAATGTGTGCAACTTTTGAACTGTATTTAAAAGCACTTACTGAAACCTATTGGAATTAGTTAAATGCTTAGTGTGCTTTAGAGCTCAAAATTGTAACTTATTCTTTTATAGATACAAAAGTCTTGATTGGTTTTCCTATTAGTATAAGCTAGCAATATATTTGGATAGTTTACTGTGATTGATTGCAATAAGCTCTCTTAAATGCATGGTTAGATAGGCACCAATCTATTTTCTGTACAATTTTCAAAGCCTTGGAAGCAAGGAAAGAGTTGAGATGATAATGCTTTCCTGGACTATATTTTAAACTCATTTTTAAATGTAACATTCACATAACTGAACTGCTTTTAGACAAGCAAAGAACCCTCATTTGGAATTTTACTTTTCTCTGATACAGCCCCTGGCCTGAACTATACATAAACTCTGATTTTTTTTTTGATTTTTTTTTATATTTGTAGTTATTTCTCAGAAGTATTGGGTCAGAGGCCAAAGCTAAATAATTTCAAATAAATAAAATAAAAAGGGTAAAAAATTTATAACAAATTATGTTTCAGTAAATTTCTACCAAATCATATTATTGACTTACACATAAAGTGAATATACCACTCAATGCCTTTTTTTATGCTGACTACAAATATAGTGATCATTTCTATCAGAAATGAATTTCAGCCCCCCCCCCAATATATGCCAATTCAGGGTATATATTTCTACAACCTAACCTAACCCTGAATTGGCATATATAGGGGGGGGGAGCTGAAATTCATTTCTGATAGAAATGATGGTCAATATCTACCAAATCATATTATTGAGTTAGGACTAAAGTGAATACACCATTCAATGCCTTTTTTTTATGCTGATTACGAATATAATAAGCATTTCTATTGGAAATAAATTTCAGCCCCCCCCCCCTATATATGCCAATTCAGGGTTAGGTATAGCCTATATAGGGGGGAGGGCTGAAATTCATTTCCAATAGAAATGCTTAGCCTATTATATTCATAATCAGCATAAAAAAAGGCATTGAATGGTGTATTCACTTTATTCCTAACTGAATAATATGATTTGGTAGATATTGACCAAAATGATTATTATATTTGTAATCAGCATAAAAAAGGCATCAAATGGTGTATTCACTTTATTCCTAACTCAATAATATGATTTGGTAGAAATTTACCTATGTTTCAACTGAAATGTTTAAATAAACATTTGGGCTAAACATGTACATCTTTGGCTCAGACAAAATCCTATTAGAAGGGAGCTGATGAACAATTGGTCACAGTAGCAACCACTTGGGTAGGTCAGGTTAAATTAGAAACAGTGCTAAATAGGTAATAGAGCAACTCTTTTAATATAGTGCTTTGTTCAGACTGGGAATCTTGACGCATAATTTCCATGATGGTTCTCATTTATGATAAATGATTGGCTAAAAATCTGCTTAGTAACTTACTTAATCCTCTGAATAACCGCCATCACCAATGAGACCACGTTTCACGCCTTTTGTAATTTGATGAGGAAAGGAAAGGTGACGTTTTTAGAATATTAGGGTCGTTTTTTCACTCATCAATGTGCTAAGATCTTCATCTTACATCTTTTGTCAGAAAACGCTTAAAAGTGAAATCTTTGAAGTAAGATCTTGATCTTACATCTTTTGTCGTTTTTGTGCAAACGTCTTTCATCATTCTGCTCTGATCAGCGGTCTGAGAACATTTTTTGATGAGTTGATCACCAAAGTTCTCTCATCATTAGCTGCGTTTTTTTTCGAAGTTCCGTGTTTCATGGTTCATGTTCCAAGTTTCATGTTCTAGCCCAAAAACGCAGTTTTTGTCGCTTTCGTGCACTCTGTCCATGTTCCTGGTTGAACGTCTAAAAACGCATTTTAGGAAAAGTGGCAAAATATTCAAAACTGTGGAAACATGTGGAAAAATTCTGAGCTTTTTACTTGCCTGTTTTCTTGTACACATATGTTTCACCTTGGCCTCTATTCAAAAACGCATATTCAGCAGGATCTATGTCCATTTTCTTCCCTTCCATCTTATCCTTTCTTTTGTCATCTACAGATAACTTTTTTCTATCTGGATAGGGACCAATCGAACACGCAACACGCACAAAGAGCAAGTTCCAAGTTTGAGGAAACAGACAGTCGAACAGGCAACATGATGTTTCGTGTTTCGCAAAAAAACGAAGTTTTGTTAAAACATGCTGTTACGTGTTTTGTCGAAAACGCAAAAATGGCAAAACACGATTAAACCACGGAACCAACCACGCAAAAAAAACGCCACTATTGTTCTATTTGGCAGAAGATTTCACTTTAAGCAAAATGCTTTGGCTAGGCTACTTGTTAGAGATTTGATTTTAAGCAAAATTTTATAGAAAATAATTTGGTTAGTTTCTTATTTGAATTTATTCTAGAACCTGTTTCTTTCTGTTTCTGAACTCATTCAGTAACTTTCTAATTAGTGGAAGCAAATAAATTACCAAGTTTGAAATAAGTTAAATTTATATGGAAATAGTTTGATTCTTTAACCAAGGTTGTGCTCGATTTGGAATCTGCGATCCCAGGAACAGTAAGGAAACATAGTTTTCAATTCTGCTCATATAATTTGTGTTGAAGAATAGATTTATTTAATTGGAGTTGCCTTATAACATTATTACTAATTTATGCTCCTTGCTTGGAAGCAAAACAGCGTCATCTATAATAATTCTTAATAGCGGATTTAAGAGTGCGTTCATATTATGATATATATATACAGAGTCTTTGAATAGCGAATTTTACCTACAATTAAGTGAAGATCTGATGCTAGAGTTAAGAAACGTCTTCAGGACACGGTTCTCTGTTGTTCAAAATTAAAATACCCACCATTAACCAAAATTTCCAGTATCTCTACAACGCCAAACAATAACAAATTTAAGCACTTTTCTTCCGCATCGAAATCATTCCTGTTTCATTCACCTAAGGTACACCGCTCCTACAAAGGCCTACATTGGAGCGCCATCTAGAGGTCAAGGCACAAACCAGTATTTTATTGTATTAGCGGGATTTGGGTTGTTTTTTTTGGGAGGAAAACGAGCAGAAGAGGGGAGAGCACCTGTTGCAACGGCCGTAGAGGTACCTGCCGGGTCCTTTGACTCTTAAATTGCGGGGAATAGGTAGCGGGGCTCGACGCTTCCCTCGTTTTCCTTGACGTAAAAGCTCCAAAGAATTTCTCCCGTGCGCAGGGTTGCCGGTGACCATTTTGAAATTTTTGCCGAGCGACGTTGCCGGTGAATATTTTACGAGCGACTTCTTCCTTGGCCAAGATGACCACTCCAAAAAAAATTGGTCTGGAATGCTGTACTGAACTATGTGCTAAGATCAATGCTCAGTGGTGTACCGAAAGATGAGATAGCTAAGACGTGCACCGACTTCTTTGGGAAAGAATCGATCAAGGAGGCTAAAATCCTCATCTACTCTATTGTTCATCCAAACGTACGCCCCTCCATAAAACATATTGAAAGTGAAAATGTTCTCGACATAATGAAAATCTTAAAAGAATGTGATCTGAAAAGTTTGGAGCTACCGACTTTTGTTATTGCCGAGCTTCAAGAAGTCCCCTCTTGCGGTAGCCAAATCAGCGCATTTGTTACCAGAAATATTAAGGAGATGAATACGAAGTTAGATTCACTGATTGCCCGAAAATAAGGACTCAACAACGCATAGGCTGCCAACACAAGCACCGACAAGTTCCACCTATGCTGTCATTCTTAAGAAGCCGGCAAACCCGCCACCTTCCGCTGCTGGGAGAAAAGGCTTTTATTGACAAACTATGTAACAACGATTCAAGCATAACAGATCATGTTGGTGAGCTGAAGCAAACCCAAACTGAATGGCGTATAAACCTGAAAGACAAAAAAGCGGCCGAAAAACTGAGTGTTGCTATTCTAAACGGTGATAATAGGACTTTGGACCCCAAAATGAAAACTCCTACCTTTTCTGGTATAGCTAGACTTGTACCCACAGAAATTGATGCTGATGCTCTATTAGCCGTGGTCCCGAATTGTGTTAAAGCAGAGCAAATCCGAGCAACCAGGTCCTTCAAACTGCAGTTTTCCCTTAAATGTGATCTGCAACATGCAATGCGGAACCCGCCCTTGATAGGATACGAAAGAATTCATATTGATGAGTTTATTAATGTCCCACGCCGGTGCTTCAACTGTCAAAACTATGGACACCTAGCGTCGAAATGTGAAAACTCTAAACGTTGCGCTAGATGTGGCGAAGAAGGACATGCTTCAAAAAAAGAGCATCCTTGCGAAAATCCTATTCGGTGCGCGCTTTGCAAATCCGATAAGCACCCCTGTTATAGCATCCGTTGTCCCGAAGTCCTGAAAGCAATGAAGAAACCGCAATGACAAGAGCCACCATTTCATCTCTTAAAGTAATATCTTGGAATATGAACGGAAATCTGCGTGATAAGGTGCCAATTATAAAACAATTTGCCAAGGATCATGACATAGTTTGCATACAAGAACACCTCTTAATCAAGGATAGCTTGGATTGTATCAAGTTCTCTGACAAGCATCGGTTCTTTATTAGAGAAGCAAAATCAAGCTGTAGAGGAAGGCCATCTGGAGGCATTGCTATTGTAATTAAAGATCACATCTCCGCCAAACTTGTCGAGCAGCAAGACAGTTTTATCGCAGTGGACGTTTATGGTATTGTTCTGATCTGTGTTTACCTTCCTACTAATTACAAGAATGATCGATCAGAGAGAAAATTCAACCTGTCCTGCGAGAAACTTGCTAAATGTGTGTTGAGAATAAAGCAGTCGGGTCATGAATATTTAATTATTGGCGACTTCAACTGCGACCTTACTGACACTGACAGTCCCAGAACACAAATAGCTTTAGGAGTCTTACCAGATGGCTTCAAGGTTGTGGATAAAGATAAAAACTTCAGTTATTGTCATAACAGTGGCTCTGTATCTAATCTCGACCATGTTGTTACATCATTCAATGTCCAGAACGAATCTGTGTCGGTACTAATGGGTGGTACACTTAGCGATCACTTACCTATATCCTTGAGTTTCGCTTGCCCATTCTCTGAAGTAAAAAAAAGCGCATCTCCAAAGCTCAAAGTTGTGCAAGATTGGAAGCTCGATGATGCTGCGATCCAACAGTATCAATAAGTGTGTAATAGCATTCTTGAAAAGATCCAAGTCCCTTTCCCGCTACTGATGTCCAATAGTGACATCCCGGCCGAAGAGCAGAAACTTCTGTTGAACATTTACTCTGCCTCAATATGCCATGCCCTTCGGTATGCCGAATCAGCAGCCGTACCCTCTCGAAAAGTTCAAGTAAACACTGAAATTAGAGGATGGTCCGCTAACCTAAATTTAACAGAAGCATGCCAGACTGCAAATTTCTGGTTTCGCCTATGGTGTGACAGTGGTAAGCCAAGATCTGGGCAAGTCTGGAAAGTGAAGAATCATACTAAACGTGCCTTTGCCAAAGCCTTGTGTAAGCACCGTAGAGACATAATTGACGAATACAGTAAGAAAAGCAAGTCCGATCCCAAACTCCTTTGGCGGAATTTTGTGAAGCCCAAAGAATCGACCTCTGAGGTCCCCCTTCCAACAAAAGAGGCCTGGAATACTTACTTCACCGATCAGTTCAAAAGTCCTGACCAAGCGCTACGGAATTCTTACCGGAGTGAGCTAGATGAAATGCTAAAATTGCCGAAAGAGAACATGGTAGTTAATAGAAGTATAATACGTGAATGCCTGAAAAAGCTAAAAAAGAAATTTTCGAGAGGCTTCGATAAAATTTGTGGCCAGCATTTACTCTATGGTAGTGAACAACTTCTTGAACATGTATCATTATTGTTCCAAATTATCGTTACCAGAGGTATCGTCCCGGATACCTTTTGCATTGGTGTAATAACACCTATTCTCAAACCAGGGAAGCCTCCCTCCCAGTGCTCTTCATATAGGCCCATTACTGTGTCGACTACACTATGTAAACTATTTGAGCTTCTTATTCGTGACGAAATTAGAAGCAAGTGCTCGGTTCCCCCACACCAGTTTGGGTTCCAGCGATCGCTTGGATGTGATCATGCCCTTTACTCGCTGGTGTCTATACTGACTGACGCTGAGAATGACAATGATTCTTTAGTTTTAGCAGCCCATGATCTTGCCCGTGCTTTCGATTCGTCTATCCACGAACATATTTTACTCTCTGCAGCAGAGAGAGGCGTAGAAAATTCGGTCATCGGACCCCTTGATTCAATGTATAGTAATCTTCGTGTTAGGATAAAGTGTCCTGGTTGGGATTGTGATATGCTTTTAGAAATTGATATACCAGTGAATAAGGGTATTAGGCAAGGAGCAGTAAATTCACCAGATTTATTCAATAATTCCGTAATCGAAGTGCAACATGAAGCACCAACAACGTGCATTTTATGTGGGATTGATGTGTCGCTCATAGGTTATGCCGACGACATTTTAAACATTAGTAGAACCCTGAATGGAATAAAGAGTTGTTTTAGTGCATTAAAGGTAGAATATGCTCGTGTCGGCCATACATTTAATCCATCGAAAACTGAATTGTTATTTTTCAATTATAAAGTGTCGACTGAGGACATATGCGTTATGCTAGATGATACGAAAATCAAACCTGTTCCATCACTTACTTACCTTGGAGTCCCGATCGGTGCGTCACTCAAGGCCACACGCGTACTTATTATCGTCGATACCCTTAGAAAAGTTCGTTCTGCATATGGAAAGCTTGTCCTGAGCAAGGCGAGATTTAGTCGTGATATTTTAGCCCGATTGTATAATGCATTTGTTTTACCGAGCTTTCTCTACATCTCTCCGTTTTGGAGTTGCTTCACACAGACAGAGAAGAAAAAGTTGCGCACGATTTATTTTAAATATGCTAAGTATCTGCTTGGAATACCACCATGGTCCAAAAACCGCTATTTGATCAGTAGATTTGGATTGATAGACCCTGCCTTGGCAGTTCCTGCCAGAGTAGAAAGTTTTCATAAAAAATTCATGACTCTAGGTCATCCTTGGGTAACTCTTCAGGGACAGACTTGAGTTGAATGTGTTATTTGAATGTTGATGTTGAGGACCCATTTCATTGTATATATTCGTGTTAAACCGTACTTTGTTGTTTGTCTTTTTTTTTCTTTTTGCATTTTTTTCACTTTTTTATACTCTGCTGCCCATTGTATCTTTTACAGTTTTGGCAGGTAATAAATCTATATTATTATTATTATTATTATTAGGTGAATTAAGTCCTTACACAAAAATTCATGGCCAAAATTATGTTCCTACCTTCACTTTATTTTATGGCTTTTCAGTGCTAGAACTTGATTTTAAGCACATCTGTAGCTTTTTTTAGAGTCAAGAAAGTGTTGCAACAATTTTGAGTCAAGGATTGCTTTTGTAGAAGTATAGTAGATAAATTTTTCACCAGTTTGAACATTCCATAGCCTTGGCCTATAGCTAGTATAGCCTAGTATAGGGCAGGAACTTATCAAAGAGATCTACTAGTAAATTTCCCATATAGGCCTAATGCAAGGTCAATATAGGCCTATACCAAATAATGCAAGGCCTATACCAAATCATATTATTGAGTTAGGACTAAAGTGAATACACCATTTGATGCCTTTTTTTATGCTGATTACGAATATAATAAGCATTTCTATCGGAAATGAATTTCAGCCCCCCTATATAGGCTATACCTAACCTAACCATGAATTGGCATATATATGGGGGGGGGGGCTGAAATTCATTTCCGATAGAAATGCTTATTATGTTCCTAATCAGCATAAAAACAGGCATCAAATGGTGTATTCACTTTAGTCCTAACTCAATAATATGATTTGGTATATATTGACCTAATGCAATTTCTAAATATAATTTGATCTTAGGCATATCCCCTCCCCCTTATGAGGACAAATATGGCTCTGCTGTATATACAAATTTGCTGATTTTGTTAAAAAAAAAATTTAAATGGCTTTATAACCAAATATCATGATATATTCTCTTCTTACCTTGATGGTTTGGTAAATATATACCAAATCATACTATTGAGTTAGGAATAAAGTGAATACACCATTTGATGCCTTTTTTATGCTGATTACGAATATAATAATCATTTCTATCAGAAATGAATTTTAGCCCCCCCCCCCTATATATGCCAATTCAGGGTATATATTTCTACATTAGGGGGGTGGGGGTAAAGTTTAAACTTACCTCCTATTTACATCAGAAACAAAATTTGCCCCCCCTAATGTAGAAATATATACCCTGAATTGGCATATATAGGGGGGGGGCTGAAATTCATTTCTGATATAAATGATTATTATATTTCTAATCAGCCTAAAAATAGGCATTGAATGGTGTATTCACTTTATTCCTAACTCAATAATATGATTTGGTAGCCTATATATTTACTGCTGGTTTGGTAAATTTTTTGTTGTTCACATTATTGATGTATGTATAAAGTGAACATACCACTTAATGCCCTTTTTTATGTTTGTCTATACATATCTTATTGGTATTTTTATTACCATTTCTTTACTTAGAAAAAAATGGGTTTTCAAGATTTTGCAGCACTCACCAGCCACCATTCAAAAGTGGGGTAGCAAAGTAGCAATGCTACTTGGCAGTTTTAAAATTTCCTGGCAGATTTTGTTTTAAAATACCATTTTTACATATAAAGATAATTTTTACACAAAGAAAAACTGCCACAACACAAGTTTTGCTCTGCCATGCAAGAAGTGTGGTAGCATAGTAGCAATGCTACTTGACAGTTTTCATGACCCAGTAAAATTTGTTAGCAGATTTTCTCTGAAAATACCAGTACTTCCACTATCCCCAAATTTTTGGTGATTTCCCAAAAAATCTATGTTCTTGAAAAAATTGGTTCCCCAAAAATCCTCTTTTGTTCAGTGTTGCCACCCCTAGTGACAATCCACCTCTAGTAGCTATTACTTTCACTTAACTTGATATAATCTTTTCACTGCTTTCCAAAGTTTTGTCTTAATTATTTACTGCACATCAAAAATCAGACACAGATCATTGAATTACTGAACTTTCATCCTATGCTTGTGAAAGCATAATGTTTATAAGACTATACAATCTCATCAAAGATCTTCTTGTGAACTGTGGTGAAGAATTTCATTTGAACATGTTTACAGTGTATACATTCAATATAAATCTGAGCATCAATGCAAAGAGGGTTATTTTAGACAGCTGGACTGTGAATTTAAATTTTGTTTTCTTTTGCTATTCTGTTTAATTTTTAAAGGTATAAAAATATAAGAGAGTTAGTTTGAAAAATTATTCTAAAATGAAAAAGGGAAGGCATGGTACCTATGCAGAGAGGGGGAGGGGATTTTCGATAAATTTGGAGATATTTTTATTATCAAGCAATAAATTTGATGAACTTACCCCTTGAGACCTTTTTTTATGCTCTTTCAAAATATAACCATTGTTTGAATCAGAAATTGAATAAACCCTCTAAAATGATACCTTTTTCTCTTATTTTCTGCAATTTAGTTTGTCTTATTTTCTTGTACTCTAGGTTTTGGGCATAATATATTACTTTAGAAACATATTAATTGAATGTGTGATAGATGAAAGGGTACTTATGTATTATATTGCCAACACTCCAGTTTATGCTGTGTAAAACTCAAGAACAAACTGGTTTTATTTGTCTGTATTAAGAAACAATTAGCTTACTCTCAGTGGAAAACAAGTGGCAGGTGACATAATACATTGGAATTATATAACTTGGGTTAAATATTTGCACATTAGGTGTGAGGGGTTACGTTTGTTTTGATCAGGTTACCCCCCCCCCCCCCATCCACCTCTAATGTTCAAATATATAGCCCAAATTTGTTTTTAAAATATTATATTTTCATTGTGGTTTGGTATTTTTCATTAGGATTAACCTAACTTGTTTATTTCCCTCCTCCTTCTCTCCTCACCATTGCTACTCTGGTGCCCTCCCCCCTGCACTACTTTTGGCAGGTGTCCATGCTTCATTGAGTGGTTCAACTGCTGTCTAGGATCTTTTTATGGTCTAGGAAAGGTGTTAAGTAAGTGAATGAAATTTTACAGAGTAGATATTCTGCTCAAATTAGGGCATTATAAATTTTCTTAAATAAATAGGCCTATCTCCACAGCTTCAAATGCTTGAGCAATTATTAACCCTATATGAAGGCTAATCCTAAGATAAAAATAATAGAATTAAAAAAAAAGTGGTAGAATTTGATGTGCCATTCAAAACTTTTCCTAAACTTCTTGCAAAAAAAATTGCAGCCTCTCCTGTCTGTCCCTCTTAATGAAACAAAAATTAAGCTATAAGTTATATTCAAATTTGGAGAATAGTTGATTAAAACAGAAGAAACCCCAAAACATGATTCATAAAAATTGTATATGATAGCCAAAAGTAAAAATTTGGTTTTTATTTTAAGATTGTTTTCTTGTAAAGTTTTATATTATTTTCAGACTAATTTTTTTTTTCACAAACGGTTGGTCTTTATTTCTTACTCTTGTACCTGATATCTGTATTTGAAGATTAATCAAACAATTCATGGTAATGAACTGTAAGTAACACAACCCAACAGGAACCAAAACTCTAAAAAAGAGCAACTACAAAACAAAAAAGAGCCGTTTTCGTTTTTGATATTCTTTTTTTTTTACTAGGTGATGTATTTCTTCTGAAATATCTCTCCTCACGAGATCTAACTATCTCTTTTCTTCTGTAAGAAGAAATGTATCTCTTCTCATGCCGCTGCTTTTCAAAACTTGTTCAAACTAAAAGCTCATTGAGTTTCAATGTCACTATGTGAAAATTTACTCTTAAGTTGTTGCTATCCTTTGTCCTTGTGGACAAGTTTTTACTTACTCTACTTCTCTTCAACTGAAAGTGAATATTTTTGTCCAAATCTTGTACATATAGCAAAATTCTCTCAACTGTTTATTCTTTAGTTGAAAGAATCTTAAAAGGGCTGGTAGCTATCAAGGTGTTACACTTTTGTCAATTAATGTTTATATTTGTTTTAGGAGATGGCAAAAGCAAATGATTTTTACCAAAGAGTCAAAGATGACACCTGCATTTGTTGGAAAATTTTCAGCTTGTCGAGTGTAATCAAGCATAGCCTAAAGGCTGTCAGAACATCAAAATGGCAGAAAATTCTGCTGTAGCCAATAGTGTTTGGACCTCAAAAAGGAGCCCGTTTTACAAAATTGGAAGCTTGGAGTAGGAAAAAATTAAAATTATCAGTGTTTAAGCCCACTTAGTCTCCCTTGTGAACATGTAGGAATTACCAGGTTAAAGTAGAACTATGTAAGTTCTAAGAATAACTATGTGGGTGTTCTTTTGCGTTGTTGTTCATTTTGTACTTGAATTTCTTGTTTATTATAGCAACACAAGCTCCTACAAGTTGAAGATGAGACCATTTCTTATAATTTTTTGATGAATAAATTGAATTGAAATCAAGTATTATGATTAGTCTTTTTTTATATTTTTATTATTTTAATATACTGTATATTTTTTTATGATTAATTATGATTTTCTCAAAATATGATTTACAAATTTGCTTATTTAGGTGAAGCTGACAACTCAGGAAATAATCAGTATTTAATCTATTGTGCCAATTCATGAAAATTTAAAAGAAGGAGGTAAATATATTGTTTGTTTCAATCTAGGGGGTAATTTTATGTGTATTTTTCAATAATAATATATATTACTTCACAGCCTATCTAACATATATCAATAAAACTAATGCAAATAAACCAACTGGGGATATTTCCCTATATTTGTAGGATTATAGAAAACTAACACTTTACTGAAAACACAAAACAATATGGGAGTTTTGGTACAGTAAAAGTAAACCTTTTAAGGACACTTTTAACAGTATAAAAGTAAATCATTTTTAGATTGTTGTTTTATTTATTTTTTCGTTTAATTTGGCATCACTTCTGTACAATGAGCTAAGTTCAATGATTGACTGTCGTTTTGTATCTGAAAAAGGACATTTCGTGATTATTTTATAGAGAAGTTCGAAGTTAAGGAATCTTATCAGTGTTAGGACTACAAACTCGTTTTAGAATTTGTATCACAACTTAAAGTCTTCTGTTTTATACAGAGAAATAACTGGATTTCCAGAGTTCATATTACGGTTGATATGTTCCTCATTTTGAGTTATACTAGGTGAGACCAAGATGCTACCTGATAAATCAATCCATTATTTTATATACTGTGTAATGACTTGAAACTTATTACTTTACGCCTACGTTTTTAAGATAATTTTAACTGTATTCTGAAAGTTACTGATATCACAGCTCCTGTAGGACTATGAAAAGCATTATCGATTAGTTTTCTGTTGTAATGCTATGTACTTATTTTTGACTCCCTAAGTCAAGATTCTTGTTTTTTTACTTAGCTTGTGTTTTCAGAAAAGCGCTAGTTTTTTGCAATCCTACAAACAGGGAAATATCACCAGTTGATTTTTTTGCATTAGTTTTATCAATATATGTTAGATAAGTTGTGAAGTAATAATTTTTGTTCGTTTTAAGATTCAACTTCGCTCTGTACTTCCCTCGGGAAATCTTTGTTTTGTAAATTAATCCTCGCTCGTTTTTGATTAAAATTTAATTTAAAAACAACACTGCTATGACCTTTTCTATTTATACGGAATAATTTCTGTATGTTTTAAGTTTTACTGTTGGTTCTTGGTTGCAGTTAATAATTTTTTTTCTATAATTTTTAATCACCTCCAATCTAGGGGAGATAAGACATCTTAACCCTTATTAAAGAGCTACAGTCAACATGGTAGGATCTAAAAGGCTGGGCACACTTAACTGATTTCGGGAACCGATTTCAGCATCAGTGGACAAAGGATAGCGGTAAAGAAAAATTGGTTGAAAGAAAAAATTATTGCGCGAGATCTTCAAAACAAAAAATCATGGACACAAATAGTCAACTGGAGTTTATTAATAGTACCACACTACCCGATGTGGGATTGACTATGTAGTTTCAGACCAAAAAATTCCATTTTTAATATATATTTTATTTTTCAGTTTAGAATCGCTGAAGTTATTATGTAAACTGCAAAAATATTTATGATATCTGAGCAATAATTTATAATAAAGAACGACCTCTTGCCTATATTAAATTTTATACGCCACTTAATTATAGTATAGGTTAGTAATTCAACAGATATTTGGCACTGGGACATCGTAGAGAGTTGTTCAATGGCTCATTTTAAAGCAAAATTAATGGGGTTAAAAACTTCTTGTAATTAAAATAAATTATTTTTATTACATTAAGATTTACAATAAAAGACGATCATTGGTTATTACATTAAATACATAAAGGACTGATACAGTTCAGTATAAATGGGGAATATGTAAGTTTCATCGGATATAGCTGAAATCCGGGTTGCAGCGGTAGCTAGCAACCTAGTAAGAGACGATCATGTCCAATGTTAAGAAATATAAAATTACATTAAAAGACGATCATTGGAATAAAAACTTATTGCATACATTGGACTTAGTTAGCTACTTGATCGTTTGACGTTCGTCTCTTACTATTTCAAAGAAGAAAAAGCCGCAGGCTTTTTCCTGTTTGTAATATAATATCCGGGTTGCAGCGATAGCTAGCAACCTAGTAAGAGACGATCACGTCCAATGTTAAGAAATATAA
>JAQQPU010000300.1:89576-110504 GCA_029168905.1 Artemia sp. Kazakhstan ARC1039
CTAGCAACCTAGTAAGAGACGATCACGTCCAATGTTAAGAAATATAAAAACCCATAGTTCCTAACAAAGGAGTCAGATCAAAACAAAAAGTACACCATTAGAACCGCCTTGTCCGAAACCCCTGTATAAGTCGAGAAGTAAAAATTGAGAAAGCCAAACAAAAGAGCAAGGAACAGTATGATAATAATAAAGATTATCGAAACAAACATAAGAAAAAAATTGCTACTAGAATAATGGGTAGATACTAGGGTGACGAAAGCTATAATGAAAAAATTAAATTCTCTGCGAGGTTGTACCGAAGAACGCATAAGGACAAAGGGAAAAATTACATTCAGAAATACAAGAAGATGGCAAAAATGCAGGCTGATCTTCGTAAATTGAGAAACATTTTACGCATGTTTAACCAGGATCACGAAAAGTATTCAAAATTACTGATTAAAATTCTCTTTGAAAGAGCGGATGCTGTTGAAAAGTCGGCTTGAAATGCTTTGGCAAAGCTTCATAGTAATATCCAAAAGAAATGTTGTCAGTTTAATGAAAAGCTTCCAAGGTATGGATTGGCAACTGCGGAACAGTTTTAAACAGTTCTTTTAGTTCTATTGAATATTTGGCAAAAAATTCTCTGTCTTGTAGAACAAACTGTCCTGAAAAGTACCAGACAACTATTGAAAAATGCTCTGAAACTAGATCTGACAAGGAAATTATTTATATAAAAGATCAGTCTAGTTAATCATAAATAGGGATTATGTAAGTCTCATCGGTATCATGGCTGTGGAGATTTTTGAAACCTAGTAAAGAACAAACCATGGTACATATTGGACTTAGTTAACTGCCTGATTCTCAGAAGTTGGTCTCTTACTATTCCAAATATAAAATAGCCATAGGCTTTTTTCTGTTTGTGGTATAGTAAAGAACGAACTCTAGTCCATAGTATCAAACGTAAGGACGACCCAAACAACATGAATTTTCCTTTAATTTCCGAGTTTTTTATATATTATTTTAATAAAAGAGACGACATGGATACAACTTCCGATCATGAAGTCATTGATGAATCTTGTACATGAAAAATGTAATTCTTCATAGAAAATTTATTATTTAATTTTTTTTTTTAATTATCCGGGTTGCAGCGGTAGCTAGCAACCTAGTAAGAGACGATCACGTCCAATGTTAAGAAATATTAAAACCCATAACTCCTAAAAAAGGAGTCAAATCAAAACAAAAAGTACACCATTAGAACTGTCTTGTTTGAAACCCCTATATAGGAAACTTTCTGTCCCTTGGCTTGAACAGCAAGGGAAATATAATGGCTTGAAAATCAAGAAAAGTGGCAACTGCTACAACATTATGCCTAAACGGGCTATTTGTTTTTCTTTTCCACAGATAGCTTGGCACTGGAACATCGTAGAGAGTTGTTCAATGGCTCATTTTAAAGCAAATTAATTGGGTTATTTACTTAAAGGATCGATGTGGTTTAAAGTAAAGAATGAATAGAAAAACCCATAAGGAGACTAAAAGTTAGTAATAACATAGTAAAGAACGAACTCAAGCCCAAAGAAACTGAACCCTGTTGTTCATTCATATTATAATATAAGAAGCCGTAAGAATACAAACCTGTTTCATCCAAGCAAGCTATATGTAAGTTTAAAAGACAATATTAGACCAAAAACAGAGATAGGATCCTTAAAAGTGAAAAGCAAAGGTATTTTACAAACCAGGCTTATCGAGAAGTATGTTTATTATCAAGAGCAGCTTCAGAGGTCGGTGAATTGAAACCTAACCAAATCATGCTGGGCTTTTGCCCCAGTGAGGTTCGATGAAATTTTGATACACCCACCTCAGGGTTAAATACCCAGCGCACTTCCGCTGCGCTAAGCTGCCCTCGTCAGTTGGTGTGATCAAAATTGTTTTATTATGTATTTAAGTATAAATTTTAAATGAAATCGATGTGGTTTAAAAGCTTTTGTAATTAATTTAGTAATAGATGAAAACATCCCATAGAAACAAAACAATAGCCCATAGCTCCAGATAATAAAATAAATTTTTGTAATGCAACACGAAAATCAAAAACTCTAAGATCATTTAGTTTTCAGTTCAGAACCTTTAAAGTTATTATGTAAACTGCAATAATATTATAGTGTCTAAGTAACAATTCAATATTTTGAATTCAAAGTGAAAAAAAAAATTAAAAAAAATTTGAATATACGTGTGTTTTAAGTGACTTGTTCCAACATTCTACGAGTTAAATTAGTAACATACTTCAGTATTGCTGCATAAGGTAAATATTCTTTAGGGAAAACTTGCTATTAGGAAGCAGCCAGCATTTGTTAAAGTGAAAGCTGGAAAATTGAAATATACAGCTGAATCAGGCACTGATCCTGAAAAAACAAAATACAACCCGGAACTGATAATTGAATTAACATCTGAAAGCAGCAAAATTGAGTTCCACTTAAGAGAACCGAGCATTTTCACTCGCTGAGGAGGTGAAAAACTTGGGAATAGCGGAAAAATTAGCTTTAAAGAACTTTTTTTTGTCCGATATTATCGAAAAGAAAATTAAGGCCTGTAAGAATCAGCAGAATATATCTTCGTGAAGATTTTTAAATGTACAGATGAAGCTTTTGATGGTGATAAAGTCACGAAACTTTATCACCAAAGAGTGCATACTGGACAAACCGTTTAAATGTGATGTGTGTATGAAACGGTTTTCTCGATCGGGCAATTTGAACGAGCATAAAAAATTACACACTGGTGAACAACCGTTTAGATGCTACGTATGTAATAAATACTTTTCTCATTCAAGCAGTTTTATTTTGCGCCAGGGAGTGAATACTGGTGAAAACTGTTTAAATGTGATGTGTGTAAGAAATGCTTTTCTTGATCTCACCATTTGAACGAGCATAAAAACTACACACAGGTGAGAAACCCTTCAAAAGTGAAAAAGGCGCTTCATGTATATAATGATTCCTTTTGTTACTTCAGTTACTATATGGGCTACAGTTCACTCCTTAATGTCATTTATCCTAAAACAGAAAAAACTTTGTCAAAATCGTCATAGTCTACGTAGCTTTTGTTAGTCAAAACATGTATAGTTTGAAGGGCGAGAGCTTTCAAAGCTGAGCAATTTTTCTCTTCTAGGCAATTCAAAGGGAGTTGCATGGATTTACTTATTCGTTTAACGCATTCAACAAGATCTTCATCTGTGATCTTGCGATCAAGATCTTCGTCAATAAACTTGAATATTATTGACACTCTTTTATCACAGAAATTTGAACACATTTGTCTGAGTTCTTCCATGCTTATTGTTCCATCACCGTCAGTATCGTGGATATAAATCATTCTGTTAACCATTTCTTCATTATCTAGATTTAGCTGATGTATAATTGCACGTCCGTCCAACTTGCCCTTTCCATCTTTGTCGAGACTGTGAAATAACTCAGGGAGCTTATGGCGGTATTTTAGGAACCGTGCGCCGAACTCAAAATAAGTTGACAGAACGGCTGGCAAAATGAATTCCCATAATGTTACACTAGGAGGAAGCTCTAGGCTATGGCCTTTGGGGCCGTATAACATAATTTTTATCGGTACTCTCCCGCGTATCTGGAGAACAGATCCGGGATTATCTTCTCTGCCACAGTAATTTGGAGACGAAAAAATACTTCTCACTAAAATCTGACCATGGTGATCATAAAAAATTCTAGAGCCCTCTTCATAGAATTCGTGTCCTCGTATTATTTCTTGTAGCCCATTCTTTTCTAGGAAGTGATGTGCTGCTAAGGCTGTAAAATCATATATCCTATCTCCTCTGCGACTATCCTCAAATAAATGTTCAAAATTTTCTTCGAAGTCATCGACAGGGTCTGCCCATAATATATTTTGCAGTGCTACTGACATTTTTCGTGGTTCACAGAAACGATTTTCCGTATTTAAGTACGTAATATTCGGTGGATAACCTTTTTCAAAATATGGAATACCACCGTGGACACACCAATATTTGTCATTGACAACAGCAGCCACAGGCAAATATTTACAGCACCTTATAATGCGGTCGTAAATATCGCTTGAATATTTCATTATTATTTCCTTTTTTGCCCCATATTTTCGGGTCATGGATTTTGATTCATGGTTTCCACGAACGAAATAAAAATTTTGGGGGTAAACAAGTTTCCATGACAGTGAATACAGAAATGACTCCAAGTTTTGAGGTCCTCGGTCCAAGCAGTCACCAAGTTGTATCATTACGTGATCAGCATTGGAACCGTCTTCGAACTCATTTCTGTACATTTCTTTCTGATAGTTATACTGGCCATGAATATCTCCAAATAAGGTTACATTTGTTGCATTTACATTAATGACATTAGGCTCTTTTTCTAAGATTTTAATTGCATCATCTACCATACGTTTTAGATCCTCTTCTTCGGGTAGGCAGTAATCTGTAAACATTGATTCTAAGCGCGTCAAAAAATCTTCATTGTATTCCATGTTAATTTAAAGTCTAAACAAAACTACTATTAATATGACGTAACGAGTCAATTGGAGCAAAAGGTAAACCAATCTAATTTTAAAATTTTCAGGTTTTTTTCTGGTTTGAACTAAAAAATTTGAATTATCGCTCAGACACCATAAATATTTTTGCAGTTTTCAGCTAAATAAAATTATTTTTTTAAGATTTTCGGGTATTATTGTAGTTTCAGTTGTCAAATCAGTTTTTTTTTTTCAAAGAATCCGACAGCTAGCCAAGTCCAATATATGCAATGGTATGTTCTTTGAATGATTGTCTTTTAATGTAACGAACAAAAACCAAAACTGATTTGAAAATTTTCAGTTATTTTTTTCGTTAGAACTAAAAATATTATATTATTTCTAAGACACCATAAATATTTTTGCAGTTTACATAATAATCTTAGTGGTTCTGAACTGAAAACTCAAATAAAATAAAAAATTAAATCTCTTTTGTACAGTAATATAGCACAAAAGATACGCACTTTAGAAGTTGAGCCAAAAAAAGTTAGGTTACAGGAGACATTTACAACTTTGAAATGAGAGATGAAATAAAACTTTCGTTGGTTAAATCGAACAAAAACAAAACTAACTTAAAAAATTTTCAGGTATTTTTCTAGTTTTGATTAAAAAATTAATATCATTGCTCAAACGCCATAAATATTTTTGCAGTTTACCTAATAACCTTAGCGATTCTGAACTGAAAACTAAAATAAAATAAGAAATTTTATTTCTTTTCTACGGAAATTAAGCACATGAGATAGAGACTTAAGAAGTTGAGACAAAAAAGTTTGGTTCCAGGAGACAATTATAACTTTGAAGTGAGAGACGAAATAAAACTTTTGTTGATTAAATCGAACAAAAAAACAAAAACAATTTAAAAATGTTTAGGTTCTTTCCAGTTTTAATTGAAAAATTAATATTATTGCTCGGACACCATAAATATTTTTGAAGTTTGCATAATAACATTAGCGATTCTGTATGGATGTAATTGTAGCTAACACTATAATAGCATATTTACTTTTACACCATATATAGTTACAACCAGAGATTATGACGACACTCATCAATCTTGTACATGGAAATACATTTTTTCGTCAAAAATTGATTCTATTTCAAAAACTATATTTGTAAATTAGAAAAGGTTTCTAAATACATCGATTTCCTATAAAATGAGCCATTAAACAGCTCTCTATGACGTTCTAGTGCCCTGCTAGTTGCGGAGAAAAAAAAAGGAAAAAAGGGTGCCCTCGATGCAGAATATCCTGGTTGCAGCCACTTTTCTTGATTTTCAAGCCAATACATTTCCGTTGTTGTTCAAGCCAGGGGACGGTAAGTTTTCTGTATAGAGGTTTCAGACAAGGCGGTTCAAATGGTGAACTTCTTGTTTCGATCTGACTCTATTTATTAGCAGTTATGGGGTATTATATTTCTTAGTAATGGATGTCATCGTCTCTTACTAGGTTGCTAGCTACCGCTGCAACCCGGAAACTTTACTGTAAAAAAGGATCAATATAATTCATCATAAATTAAGACAGTCAAGAATATATTCTGTATATACGGGATTCTTTTTCTTTCTTTTCTTCAGATAGTATTAATTTTTAAAGGAAACTGCCACATCTAGAGCCTTTTTTAATTTTTTTTTATATAATCAATTTTTTACAAAAACCTGTAAAGAATCGATACACTTCACTATAAATGGGGCATATTCTAGTTCCATCAGATATAGCTGATACTTAATAAAAAACAAGCCACTCCATATAGTAAATATAATCGATTTTTTACGAAAAACTGCATTTTTGTAAAACGCTGTAATAGCAAATGGTATTTTCATCATCTTGCATATGAAGATGAAAATAATATTTGTAATAAAATCAAAATCATGCACATATAGTTATATAAAATATAGTAATTCCCATTGAGTTTTAACAAAAAATCTGATTGGTGAATTGAGTACATTGGTGAAACAGTAATTCCTGAATATTGTAAATAAAATAATTTTATTTTTAAGGATAGCTAAACTTATTATGCAAATTGCAAAAATATTTATGATTTCTGAGCGATAATTTTAATTTTCTAATTAAAACTAGAAAAATACCTGACAATTTTAAAATTAGTTTTGATTTTTGATAGGCTCTTGATACTTGACACGGGGTTTTATGGGTCCTGACAATTAATAAATATTACAATGTCTACTCTAGATAAAAAGATACAAGAATGGTTAGATTGGGATTGCAATGTGTCTACGAAGACTGAAATAGAACATTTAGTGAAGACAAATGATTACAAGACCTTGGAGAAATTACTGCTAAATAGAATCCAATTTGGAACAGCAGGCCTTAGAGGACGCATGGGAGCTGGATATACATGCATGAATGACCTTGTAGTTATACAAGCAAGCCAAGGTTTTGCCAGTTATCTTTTAAAAGTCAATCCCGAATGTGTCAAATCTGGTGTTGTAATTGGGTTTGACCAGAGACACAACAGTTCAAGATTTGCTGAATTGGCAGCATGTGCGTTCATTAGTAAAGGGATTCCTGTTCAACTATTCTCCAAAACGTGTCCAACTCCTTTTGTACCATATACAATTCTTCTGAACGGCTGTGCCGCTGGCATTATGGTTACTGCTTCTCATAACCCTAAAGAAGATAATGGCTATAAAGTATATTGGTCGAATGGTGCACAGATCATTCCTCCTCACGATAAAGGGATTCATAATGAAATACTGAAGAACTTGAAACCATGGACAGAAGCGTGGGACTATAAGAATGTTCAAAAGAAGAACCTCTGTACCGATCCTACTGATTTTGTCATGAAGAACTATTTCAAAAGCCTCAAAACACTGTCAAATCATTCGGATATTAATCGAACCACAGATTTGCGCTTTGTTTATACACCCGTTCACGGAGTTGGAGCTGAATTCATGGAAAAAGCTTTTGAAGTATTTAAACTACCTCCTTATATAGCAGTCAAAGAACAAATATCAGCTGATCCCAATTTTCCAACAGTAACATTTCCTAACCCAGAAGAAGGCAAAGCCACGCTGGATCTCGCTATCAAAACAGCAGAGGAAAATCATGTAAACCATATTCTTGCGAGCGATCCTGATGCTGATCGAATGGCTTTTGCTGAGAAAGAGCCAGGAGGTAAATGGAAGATCTTTAGTGGAAATGAGCTCGGAGCTTTACTCGGCTGGTGGCAGTTCTACAATTACACAAAAATTTCCGATAATAAGGATATATGCATGATATCTAGTGCTGTGTCTTCAAAAATTCTTCGGAGCATTGCTTCCAAAGAGGGATTTATGTTCGATGAAACTCTTACTGGATTCAAATGGATAGCAAATCGTGCCATAGATGTAATGGAAACGGGTAAAAAAGTAATATTTTGTTTTGAAGAGTCTATAGGTTTCATGACAGGTGTAAAAGTTCTTGATAAAGATGGAATTAGTGCTGGAGCTGTCATGTGTGAGCTTGCTTCGCACCTTGCAAAAGAAGGGAAAAGTGTTGCCGATAAGCTTAGAGAGATCTACAAAGAGTACGGCTACCATGCTAACTTGAATTCTTACTTTCTCTGCTACGATACGCAAATTATTGCCAGACTTTTTGAAAGGCTTAGGAATTTCAGTGGTCCAAGCACATACCCAACAAGCATCTTAAATGGTAAGTACAAAATCGTTTCTATTCGAGATTTAACCACTGGATATGACAATTCCAAGCCTGACAAGAAGGCTGTCCTTCCGGTAAGCAAGGCATCTGAAATGATCACATTTTCTTTTGAGAATGGACTGATCATCACATTGAGAACAAGTGGAACCGAGCCAAAAGTTAAATATTACGCAGAATTAGTCTCCAAACCTGGCAATGATGACTGGAAGTCATTAGATCTCCTTCTCAATCAAATGGTAACAGCGATTCTTGAAGATTTTCTACAACCAAACCAAAATGGATTGATTCCAAAAAAGGAGTAGTATCAACATATTCAACAATAGCAATCTGCTATAACATCTACTAGCACGGAAGCATCAGTTGTTTTAACATAAGTCACATCACATCAATCATCATTTGTGTTTTTTATTTTTAACACTATAGGCTGAATTCTTTACTAGGTTGCAGCTATACCTGCAACCATGATTTCTGTTTTAAATAATATCTGAAGGTTCTCGAATCAGGGTTGCAGCTGTAGCGGCCAAAAATAAGAGACGATCACGTCCCGTACTAAGAAATACAGTAGCCCAGAGCTTCTAAAAATGGTGTCAGGTCAAACTACAAAGTACGATATTAGAACCGCCTTGTCCGAAACTCCTATATAAGAAATTACAGCCCCCGGGCTTGAACAGCAAGGAAAATCTATTGACTAAAAACAAGGAAAGTGACTACAACCAAGTTATTTGCATTGACAGCATTTTTTTTCGCCTTTTCCTTTTCCAAAGATGGCTGAGAACTGCAACATCATAGAGAGCTGTTAAAGTTCATTTCAAATAATATTGTCAAATCTACGAGCTTTTGTAATTAATAATATATATATATACCGTCAACCAAGGTGTAATAATCAGGGGTGACATTGACACAACCATGGAAAAATGTTTCTTTGACTTTTGACGACAGGTGGTGTGACAAATCTGAGAAAATTGGGTCAATACGGTCATCCCTGGAAAAAAAAATAAATAAACACGTATCCGTAATCTTTCTTCTGGCAAAAAAAAAATCCCATTTTTGCAGATAGGAGTTTGGAACCTCTACAGTAACGTTTTCTGATACGCTGAATCTAATGGTGCGATTTTAAATAGTATTCTAAGACTTTTAGGGGGCGTTTCCTCCTAAAAGGGGGAAACGCCCCCAAAAAGTCTTATATATTTGAGAAAACTATTATATATTTGAGAAACTTATATATTTGAAATCCGAATTAAAATCTGATTCTTTTGATGTATCTCTTCCTTTTTTAAATTTCGGTATCAAAATTTCGCTTTTTGGAGGTCATTGTCTTAATTTTAGTTCAGCCAGGTTGTACACATATCGAAGGTAATGAAAGCCCTGGCTGCAATTCCCATTAGTATTAATTTTAATTCCCGTCAAAAATTTTTTTTCAAAAACCCCCAAAAATATTTTTTCAATAAACACATCAAAGGAATTGCCTTTTAATGCTAATTCTAAATATTTAATATTTATTAAGTTCACATTAATCCGTATAAAGTTAGGAGTCTGAGCATTAATTACTGTAATAGAAACTGTGACGTCCTGTGTAATTGCTCCCATGATAATGTTTCTATTTGTTTCCTGGAGACAATCTTTGTGTAGGCTAATTGGAATCTAAGGGACTATTAGCTTCACTCTATTTGATTTCTACTATCAGACCGTGTTTTTTCCGATATACACTCTTTCTGATATTCGACTAAACTGTACTGATTTATAATTAGACTAGACTTGAGGGTGGTTCGTCATTGAATGGCAGTATGAGCGGACCAGAATTATCAATATTAGCTATACCAAAGGAATACATTGCCTTCTCTGTTTGTCCTAATTTGGGCTTATACTCTATGTAAACAAGCATAACAGGTTTTATACACTGGCTTGTTTTACATCTACATGGCTCAAAAGCAGCCATGGTTTTAAATTCTAATTTGAACTTTCTTCTGACGCATATCTTGTGGCTATTTCATAGTTTGAACTTTTTCTAACACCATTATTCAGATAAAGGTCCTATCTGTAAGGAAAGGAGGCCATTTTTGAGACCTATCCCCGTGCCTCCATTTTCTGTGCCTTACGCAAGCTACCCATCTCAGCTGGGTAGCAATTCTTTTTTTCTTTTCTTTTTTCGCTTCCTTCAGCAACTTCTACTAAGCTTCCATTTGTTTTCTTACTTATAAGGTTACTTTTATTTTTTTTCATCCCTCTCCTCAGGTACTTTAATTACAAATTTATAAATCTTTTCCTTCCCTTTGCTTGTGAAACTACAAAACTAACCTAGTATTTGGGCTAGCTTTAACAAAAATAATTCTATTACTTATTACATTGCAAGATGCTATATTTTTGAAGCGTTTCTCTTCCTAAAACACTCGGAAATGGCAGCTTCTAACCTATAATTGTTCGGACCATAGTTTATGTGCTTCCTTTACTAAATTGTAATAGTGTTATTCTTGAATAATAAGTCTATAGCCTGTACCTCTAGTAAGGCTGAATTAGGACCCTATTTGCTACTATTATGCCTAAAATTCTTCTGTTTCTACCAAAGTTTCATTGGTCCAGCTAGATTTTTTCTTCTTTACGAATGATCTTTTACTTTATTCTTTTAATTTGCGATGCAAATACTGTATTATTTAGTGGTATACGGCACTACTACATCTCATTTAATTCAAACACTAAGAAAACTACTAATTATACACTTACTTCTACTTGCTAAAACTATATACTTGATATAGCCTATACTTGATACTAGATACTTGATACTTGATACTATACTAGATACTTGATAAAACTAGATACTTGATATGCTAAAACAATTCTTGATATAGCCTTTTTTCCATTGTTTCTATTGTGCCCAAAACTTTAAGGGGACATAAACCTATTTCTAATAGCCATATGTCGAGCAAAGCTGCTCGAAGTTTTGCTAATTTGATCGCTGCTAAAAGTGAAGTCCATGTACTTTCCCCATGTCGTAAGGTCATTTCGTTTATTTTTGTTTGTATTGTTGTTTTTTTTTAATTTTGCAACCTTGTTTAGTCTTCTCGACCCAGGTTTTCAGCAATGCCACCAGCTGTGGTAAATTGGGTTTAAGGTTATATAGTGAAGTTGTAGCTGATACCTTATTACTCCCTTTATAGGGGAGATAATTATGGTCCTAAGGTAAATAAACTTTGGTAGCGTGCCTAAGGCTGTGACCTGACTAATGGGGCGTACCAGCTGGGATTATTCGAAGAACTAAAATGAAATTGTAGGGAGATTGGCTTTAATACAATACTTTTATTAGGCTAACACACAACGGTACAGAATCTGGCTATAAAGAGGCCACTGGGACTAGTTGTCCCTGGGAAACAACAAAAATAAGAATATTATGATAATAAAATAAGACACTTAAGCGCTTACGATTTTTCCAAGGTATTCCCAAAATATAATTTTAACCAGTGGTCAGTCTGACATAAAATTAGTCTCAGGCTTCCCGTTCCCATAAAATGTATCTTTTATACATAGCATCAACCACATCTTATCGTGCCCACTGACACATATAGCAAGGAAGTGGTGATTTCTAAATTTCCTATTCAGTATGCACCTACCAGGATGTGCTCTTTATCTTAATAAAAAGTGATATTTCCAAACTTTGTATTTGCGTCTTAATGTTTCTACTAAAATCTAAATTTGACTTAATTAGATAGCATCACCACACCTTTATGTATTCCTTATAACACTTCAGTTAATATAGACTACAGATGGTTCTTTAATATAATTATTACTTCATATACTATGGGCTACAGTTCGTTCCTTAATGTAAGTTTAATATAACATACAAACAGAAATTAACCTACGGCTTTTTCTCCTTTGAAATAGTAAGAGACGAACCTCAAACAATCGAGTAGCTAACTAAGTTCGATGTTTACAATGGTTTGCTATTCCAATGATCCTCTTTTAATGTAATTTTTCATAAGTCCCGGATGGTACGATGGTAACCATACTAGTGGTTATGATAGTTGGCATTCATTAAGATTGGCCATAAAAATCCAGTTTTCGGTGGAAAAATTGATTCTATTTAAAAAATTATTTTTTAATTACAAATAGCACTAGATCTAGCAATTTCCTTTAAAATGATCTATCATACAGCTATCTACGATGTTACAGTGCCAAGCTATCTGTGGATAAGAATAAAAAGATGCCGTTTAGGCAGAATGCTGTAGTGCTGCCACTCTTCTTGATTTTCAAGCCAATATATTTCCCTTGCTGTTAAAGCCAAAGGATAGAAAGTTTCTTACAAGTATATAGGGGCTTTGGACAATAGGGTTCTAATGGTTTGCTTTTTGGTTTAACCTGACTTTATTTTTAGGAGTTATTGGTTATTATATTTTTTAACATTGGACGTGATCGTCTTTTACTACGCTGCTAGCTACCGCTGCAACGTGGACTACAACCTACTATTATGACGTCATTCATCCATATTGTACATGAAAAATGACGTTTTTGGTAAAAAATTGATTTTATTTTTGAAAAATATTTAATTCAAAGATTCATCAGGTATGAAACTTTCCTTTGTAATGAGCCATTAATCAGCTCTCTACGATATTCGGGTGCCAAGCTATCCTTGGAAAGAAAAAGAAAAAACAGATGCCTTCGATGCAGAATATCCTAGTTACAACCACTTTCCTTGATTTTCAAACCAATATGTTTTCCTTGTTATTCAAGGCAAGGGACAGTTATTTTCCTATATTAATTGAAAAAAAAATCCGAAAAATAAGTTTTTCAATGAAAAGTAAAGGTCATTTTAAACTTAAGCTCAGCAGATACAAATACCTGTTAAAGTTCAAACTCAAGGCGACCAGAAATCACCATTAAAGAATAAATGAAACCCAAGACAAATAGAAATTAAATAAACAATCATAGCAAAAAATATACAACAAGTAATAATATAAATAAACAAATAGATCTTAAAGCGAGTAATGCTTAGATTGAATATGAAAATCAAGCTGAAAACGAAAAAAAATATTTTGCTATTGAAGTATAAATGAAACTTAAAACAAACAGAAATTAAATAAACAATCAATTCAAACAAACATGCAATAGATAATAATATAAATGAATATATAAATCTTGAAACGAGGGAAACTTAAATTGAATATAACAATCAAGCTTGAAACGAACAAAAATCACTAAAAACAAGAGCTTGGTTATCGCCTCCTTCTCTCACTGTAAAAGTCTAAAACCTACTGCGTCATTGGCGCTTTAGTTAAAACTTATTTTATTAGAAATATTTTGTTTTGTGCTTAATATTGAAAATAAACATTAAAATTGTAGTAAAATTTTGAGCTGATGAGCTTTCAGCAATTAATATCATTATACATCAAATATTCAGTTTAATTTATTAGTTCTTTCTAAAGTTGTTCAAGACGAATATGGTTTCACTACAAACAAGAGCTTGGATACTGCCTCCTTCCTTAACTGTAAATAAAAACCAAAAGCCTACTGCGTCAAGGGAACTTCACTGAAAACAAATTATATTGCAAATATTTTCTTTTTCATTCTTGCAGCATTGAAAATAAAAATTAAATTATATAAATCTTTCATCTACGCTAGCGTACTCTTTTCAATATTGTCTCAAAATGTGTGTATCTAAAATACATACAATAGATTAAAACCTAGATTTCAGGGTTGCAGCGGTAGCTAGCACCCTAGTCAGAGACTATCATATTCCATAGTATCCAAGTTACAGCGGTAGCTAATAACCTAGTAAGAGAAACTCCCGTCCCATAGTAAAAAACTAACAAAACAAACCACGAATTCACTAGGGAACTAATCAGGAATCATGGTTGCCGCTGTAGCCACAACCTATGAAAAGACGAATTACAGCCTATAATGTATGTATCTAAGATACATACAATAGATTAAAACCTAGATTTCAGGGTTGCAGTGGTAGCTAGCAACCTAGTAAGAGACGATAACATTTCATAGTATCCAAGTTGCAACAGTAGCTAAAAACCTAGTAAGAGAAAATCCCGTCCCATAGTAAAAAACCAACAAAGCAAACCACGAATTCACTAGAGAACAAATCAGTAATCAAGGTTGCCACTGCAGCCACCACCTATTAAAAGACAAACTACAGCCTATAATGACCCAAACTTGAAAAATACGTTTAAAAAAACCTTCCTAATTAAAAAAAAATTGCCATTTAGCTCTGATTAACCAAACGTGATATAACCATAATAGCTGCAAATTGCACTGAAAGCAATCCGAGTTGCACGGTAGCTAGCAACCTAGTAAGAGATGATTACATCCCATAGTAAAAAATACAAATGCCCATAATTCCTTAAAATACACTCAGATCAAAACAAGAAGGGCACTATTAGAACTGCATTTTCCGAAACCCCTATATAGGAAACTTACTGTTTCTTGGCCTTAAAACAATGAAAATATATGGGCTTGAAAATCAAGAAAACTGGCTGCAACCACGATACTCTGCATACACAGCATCATTTTTCTTTTCTTTCCTCAGATAGCTTAGCACAAAAACATCGTAAAGAGCTGTTAATGGCTCATTTTTAAAGGAAATTAATGTGGTTAAAAGCCTTTTGCAATTTTAATTTGTATTTTAATACAATCACTTTTTTATCAGTTGAGGATCGCTAAAGTTATTATGTAAACTACAAAAATATTTAAGGTGTCTGAGCATTAATTTTAATTTTTTTGATTAAAACTAAAAAACACCTGAAAATTTTGAAATTAGATATATTAAAAGACGATCATTAAAAGATCAAACCATTGCATATATTGGACTTGGTTACCTGCCTGATTTTTTTTGTTAAAACGAAACAATAGTAAAAAAAGATAAAAACGAGGATTATACAAGCCAGTGAAAAATATGGACTAAAATGCAAATATTTCGGTCAAGACCACCGCTTGACCGTACTCAATGCAAGATAATAACATTAAAATTATTTTGCCGATGTTAACTGAAATAATGTATTGTTTCAAGATAACTTGATGCAAATAGCTTTTGAAAGTTGCATATGTAGGGTATGTTATATAAGGGATCATTAATCATAAATAGGGATTATATAATTTTCATCGGTATCATGACTGTATAGACGGCTGAAATCCAGTAAAGGAAAAGCCATGGCACATATTGGCTTTAGTTATCTGTCTGATTCTCTAAATCTGGGTTGCAGCAGTAGCTATCAACCTAATAAGAGACTATCACGCCCCATGGTAAAAGATGTAATACGTCACAACTCCTTAACCAAAAAACGAAGTAACAATTAGAACCGTCTTGTCTGAAACCCCTACATAGGAAACTTAAAGTCCCTTGGCTTGAACAACAAGAAAAATGTACTTGCTTAAAAATGAAGAAAAGTGGCAGAAACCACAATATTCTGCATATACGGCATCTTTTTTTCTGTTTTTTTACCTTAAGGAACAAATTCTAGAACAAATATTCTAGAACAAATTCTAGAACAAAATTCAAGGAACAAATAGTAACTGAAGTAATAAAGGGAATCATTATATTGATGATTATTTTATTTACATTCCTTAAGAAATTATCATGTGTAAAAATTTTCCATAACTTACATTAAGGAACGAAATGCAGCCCATAGTAACCGAAGTAATAAAATGAATCATTATATATATGACTTTTTAATAAAATTTCTTAAGAAACCATAATAAGTAAAAATTTACCACACCAGAAATTGAACACGAAGATACTCGGTGAGAGCCATGTATCCCAACCACTAGACCATGTAGGATATATTAAAATATCAAATTAATGAAGTTTATATTAAAGGAAAAATTTTGGGCTTAGTTAACTGCCTGATTCTTTGAGGGTCTAAGGTTGCAGCGGAGGCTAGCAAGTTAGTAAGAGACGATCACGCCCCATAGTAAAAACTAAAATAACCCAGAACTCCTAAAAATAGAGTCAGATCCAAACAAGAAGTATACTACTAGAATTGCTTTCTCCGAAACCCGTATATAGAAATTTTACCGTCTCTTGGTTTGAACAACAAGGAAATTATATTGGCTAGAAAATCAATAAAAGTAGTGGCAAACACGATATTCTTCATATTTGGTAACTTTTTTTCTTTCCGTTGGGTTTAAGCTGTAGCTAGCAGCCTAGTAAGAGACAATCACGTCTAGCACTAAGAAATATAGTAGCCCATAGCTCCTAAAACTAGAGCCAGACAAAACAAGAAGTACACAATTGGAACCGCCTTATTCAGTTTCCCTATCAGAGTCAACGCTATAGCGTTGCCTATAATCAAGGCCATACTGCTCCAATGTTTTATTTTTTTTCCAGCGGCACTTCATAATGAAGGGGTCTTCATATAAACTTCAAAGGGGGCTCATTCAATTGGAAATCGAGAGTTCTAGTGCCCTTTTTAAGAGTCAAAAGTGATTGGAAGGCAACTAACACCCCTTCCACGCAGACCATTTCCCTAAACACGTCCAATCAAAATATTGGGATAGCCATTTTATTCTAAGCAGTTGATTTCCAGATATAAATTATGTTTTTGAGGAGGACACTCCCCCCACAGCCCTCAGGTCAAGGGTTGTAAGTTATGCCCTGGGGGCATATAAGGATCTTATAAAAAGCTATGTCGTAAAAACTTTAAAAAAGGGCTCATTCGATTGCAAATTCAAATGAATAGTGCCCTTTTAAATAGTCAAAAGTGATTGGAGGGCAACTAACCCCCCTAACGCGCCCACCTTTTCCCCAAACACACCCAATCAAAATTTTGAGATAGCCATTTTGTTCAACGTAGTTGGAAATTCTGGAAATTAGGTCTATTAGGATGAATTCCCCTCCCCCACCCCCTCAGCCCTCAGAGCAAGGGTTGTAAGATATGCCCTGGGGGCATATACGGCTTTTATAGAAAGCATTGTCGTAGGGACTTCCAAAAATACTCGTTCGATTGGAAATTTAAATTGCTAGTGCCTTTTTAACAGTCGAAAGTGATTGGAAGGCAAACAACATCCCTTCCACGCCCAGCATTTCCCCAAACACATCCAAACAAAGTTTTTAGATAGCCATTTTGTTCAACGTAGTTGAAAGTTCTGGGAATTATGTCTTTGTGAAGGACACCCCCCCCCCCCCACAGGCCTACGGCAAGGGTTATAAGTTATGCCCTGGGGGTTTATATGATTTTTTTGAGTGAATCCTTGTATTAACTTCAGTGAGGTCTCATTTGATTGGAAATTGGAACTTCTAGTTAATTTTTTAAGTGTCAAAATATATCGAAGGGTAGCGAGCCCCCTCCCAAGCCCTTTTTCCCAATTGCATCCTATAAAATTTCTTGAGATAGCTATTCAAAGAGATAGAACAGTTCAAAGATCATATAACAAAACCTCCGGTGTCAACGCAATCCCCCAGGGCCCGGGGGCGGGCGTTATAAGTTATGCCCTGGGGGCATATATGGTTCTTATGGAATGGGTGCTCGTATAAACTTCAAAGAGGGCTCATTTGATTGGAAATTGAAAGTTCTAGTTCACCTTTTAAGTGTCAAAAGAGATTGAAGGACACTTATCCCCCCCCCTCCATGTCCTATTTTCCTCAAACCCCTCCGATAAGAACTTTGAGATAGTCATTTTTTTAATAATTCAAAGACCATATAAATTAGGGCTCATTTGATTGGAAATTGAAAGTTCTAGTCCAGATTTTGAGAGTCAAAAGAGATTGGATGGTAACTAGACCCCCCACGCCCCTTTTTCCCCAAATTCATCAGATAAAACTTTTGAGATAGCCATTAAGTTATAAATTGCTCAAAAGTCAGATTTAAAAAAACTCAGGTGCCTCCAAACCCCCACCCCCCAGGGCCCAGGACATGCATTGTAAGCTGTGCCCTGGGGCATATATGGTTACTATGAACGGGATGCTCGTATAAACTTCAGAGAGGGCTCATTTTATTTGATATTGAAAGTTCGAGTTCACTTTTTAATGTTCAAAAGAGATCCGAGGGCAACTAGGCCCCCCATGCCTTCTTTTTCCAAACCAACGTGATGAGAATTTGAGATAGTAATTTTGTTAAAAATAGTTGAAATGTCGGATAAGAAAACTCCGGTGTCAATACAACCCCCCAGGGCCCGGGGCAAGGCGTTCTAAGTTATGCCCTAAGGGCATGTAAAGTTCTTATGAAAGGGATTCTCTATAAACTTTATAGAGAGATCATTTGATTGGAAATTGAAAATTTCAATTCACTTTTTAAGAGTCAAGAGATTTAAGGGCAACGAGCCCCCCACACGCCCTTTTTCCCCAAACCCATCCGCTTCAAATTTTGATATAGCCAGTTTTTTTTTAGATTGTTCAAAAATTAGATAACAAAAACTTTGTTGTCAACACAAGCCCCAGGGCCCGGGGGTAGGTGTTTTAAGTTTTGTCCTGGGGGATTATATGGTTCTTATGAAAGGGATGCTCGTATAAACTTCAGAGAGGGCTCATTTGATTAGAAATCGAAAGTTACAGCGCCAAGCTATCTGTGGATAAGAATAAAAAGATGCCGTTTAGGCAGAATGCTGTAGTGCTGCCATATTTCACTTTTTAAAAGTCAAAAGACTTCCGAGAGCAACTAGCGCCCCCATACACCCTTTTCCCCAAAGCTCATTCGATAAAATTTAAAAAATATTCATTTCATAAAAATGGCCAGCGTATAAACTTCAAAGGGGGCTCATTTTGTTAGAAATCGTGAGTTTTAGTGCCACTTTTAAGAGTCAAAAGTGATCGGAGGGCAACAGGCCCCCCTCCCCAGACCCCTTTCTCCCAAATATATCTGATAAAAAATTTGAGGTAGCCATTTTGTTGAAAATAGTTCAAAGATCATATCACAAAAACTCCTTTACGTATGGTCATTTTGTTAAAAATAGTTTAAAGGTAAGATATGAAAACTCCTGTGTCCACGCAACCCCCTAGGGTCCAGGGTAGGCGTTGTAAGTATTGCTCTCGGGGCATATATGGTTCTTATGGAAGGTATACGCATATAAACTTCCGAGACGGCTCATTTGATTGGAAATTGAAAGTTCTAGTTCACTTTTATAAAAAGTCATAAGAAATTGGAGGGCAACTACCCCCCCCCCCCTCTCTATGCCCTTTTTTCCTCAAACCCATCTGATAAGAACTTTGAGATGGCCATTTGTTTTAAAAATAGTTGAAAGATCATATAATGAAATCTCTGGGGTCGACACAACCCCCTAGGGCCCGGGGGCAGGCGTTGTAAGCAATGCTCTGGGGGCATATATAGATCTTATGGAGGGAATGCTCGTATAAACTTAGGAGAGGGCTCGTATGATTGGAAATTGAAAGTGCTTGTTTACTTTTTAAGAGTCAAAAGAGATCGGAGGGCAACTAGCCCCCCCTCTGCACGCCTTATTTTCCTCAAACCCATCCGATAAGAACATTGAATGAACAATTTTTTTAAATGATTCAAAGATCATACAACGAAAACTCCGGGGTCGACACAATCCTTCAGGGGCCGGGGTAGGCGTTGTAAGTAATTCCTGGGGGGCATATATAGCTGTTGTGGAAGGAAAGCTCGTATGAACTTCATTGAGGGCTCATTTGATTGGAAATTGAAAGTTCTAGTTCAGTTTTTAAGAGTAAAAAAAAATCAGAGGGTAACTATTTCCTCCACGTCCCTTGTCCCCCCAATGGTTCCGCTAAAAATTTTGAGGTAGCCATTTTGTTAAAAATAGTTCAAAGGTCAGATCAAAGAAACTCACGTGTCGACGGGGGGGGGGTATCTAAACTTTACTGTTGAATTGGAAGAGAATGGGAAACTTCCTTTTCTTCATATTCCTCTTTTGAAAAATAAAAATAGTCTGGATTTTATAATTTACAGAAAACCGACAAATAACAGTAGATTTTTGTCTTATAGTTCCGGTCACGCTCGCCAAGTAAAAATTGGTTTGATCATTTTTTTAACTGACCTGATCTTTAGTATCTGCTCTCCAAAATTTTTTGAGGAGGAGTTGTCTTTTCTAAGGAAAATACCAATAATCAACATGCATCAAGAGTGGTTAATTAACCGGACTTTTTCAAAGAGAAGAAAAAAGTTTCTAGAGATTTCTAAGGAAGTCTTGGAGACAACTCGGGAGAAGGATGTTTTTTGTTCCTTACCATATGTACCCGGGCTAAGTGAAAAACTTAAAAGAATTTTACAAAGCAATGGTCTAAGGGTAGCTTTAAAGAGTATTAATACTTTGGGAAGTTTTCCAAATTCTGGGAAGGATCTAATTTCATTGGGGCAACAAAGTGGGGTTTATCAGATCCCATGTACATGCGGAAGCTCATATGTGGGACCTACTAACCAGAGTTTGGAAATGAGATTATTACAACATAAAGATTCTATTTCTTCGGCTTTAAAGCAAGATTCTAAGTCTGAAGATTTTACTTCAGCCCTTTCAGAACATATTTTCAATTTTCCAGACCATTTTATTTTTTTCGAGAATGTCTCTTTGCTTTCTAGGGATGTTTTGTGAAACTCTTGAAATAAAGTGAAATCTTTTTCAAGAATATTGCTTTGAATCGGGATACAGGTGAATTCGGGCTGAACTCTATCTATGATTAAATAAAAAAAACAAGTTTTTTTAACTGAAAGTAAGGAACGACGTTAAAACTTAAAACGAACAGAAATTATTCCGTATATGAAGGGGGCTGTCCCCTCCTCAACGCCTCGCTCTTTACGCTAAAGTTTGACTCTGTCTCACAACTTTATTTTTTAAAACAATAAAAAACTTTAGCGTAAAGAGC